>CAODLS011960561.1:0-11155 GCA_948243855.1 Flueggea neowawraea
TAGACACATCAAAAATAATATACAGTTTCAAGACATAACCTATGTGTTTGAAACTCGCATCCACTCACCTGGATGTCCAAACTCTAAGAACCGGTACCACTGTCAGGTGGTTGACCCACTAACAAGAGCAGGAAGCTGAAACAAATGTCAGAAATAATAACATATCAAAAACAATAACGAATGAGACACTAGTACTGTGGCTGTACCGAAACTCGTGTACATGTATATGCAAATGTAGACCCTCAAGGTTGCTCAAAATATAATCCGAAAGTGAATCCATCACTTTCGATCCAAAAATTCAAAATCTACATAAAATTATAGTTTGGTCCCCGTCCAAGACCACGCTGTTGATCTCAGTGGTTATAGATCCACAAATGCTTTGTATGTCTTTTCAGAGATAGCAGAAAGTTTCCTACTATATTCCAAGCTCCTAAGCAGATGGACTCTCAGACTTTGAAAAAGTTAATTCCAACTTCTTGGCTTACCAATTATGAAAAGATCAAAACTGTTGAAAAGCCAATTCAGTCTCAGGATTGTACATTCCATCATCAGAAGGATGGAACTGTTCAAACAGTTTATAAGAACCTAGAAGAACCAGAAAGTTCAACTTCTAGTTTACCTATCTTCAAGACTATAACTATGCTTCAACCAGTTTTACCTGATAGGAAAATTCCTATTGTGTACTTTGAACCCTCTGGACAGCTGGTCTATACTGACTACATAAATGTTCATTTTATTTGGGATGTTGACCTAAATAACTGTGAAGAAGGTTGCCTTTGCTGTGATGATGATATTTTCCCTGGAGATTCTAAAAGGGAAAAGAACTCTAGAAGGCCATCTTGTAGACCTCTTAGTAGGTCCTTTGATCCAGATAATGATTCTTCTCCATGGATTGGAATCTCAGAAGACACAAAGAAGAAAAGTGATGAGCGAATTGCTCAGGAATGGAAGAAGAAGTTTCATCTTCCCATTTACAAGGAAGCATTGAAGATCCTTAAAAGAGAAGGTTTGAACAACCCTTCTCTAGAACCTGTCCCAGTCGTCCCTGAAATCCCATGTTTTATGGCTTCATCCTCATCCAGGATGCAAGATGTTAATTATGAAAGTGAATATCCTCCATTGACTCCAAACACATCAAATTATGGAGTTCCTTTCAGACATTACACAAAGCCAACGACGATGAGAGCTAATGGTTCTTTGGAGCCATTATCAAGTGCTGAAGAAGTCTTAAACTAGCAGACGAGCAACCATGTTGCTAAAAAAAGTCATATGGTCAGACAGGAGGAAAAATTAGACAGGATTCTACATGTTTTAGAAAAACATGATTCTAAAATAGAACATGTTACAAAGGGATACATGATCTCCACTAGGAAGTGCACAAAAGAATATCTAATGTTGAGAAAGCTTTAGGAAAAATGGCGATCAACAATCAATTTCATCAGACATTTAACTAAAAGGAAGCAGAGCTGAAGAGTCTAAAGCAAACGTTGAAGGGAATGCAAGATGATCTAAGGAATTCGTCTCTTTATGAGCCTCCAAGAAGATCCTCTTTATTTGACTCACCTCCACTTAACTTGTTTAGGAGGATTCTAGAACCACCTCCTTTATCAAGGTTCATGGCCTCTGCGAGAAAATCTGCAGTTCCACTGGCTTCATTTACTTTTAAAGCATATGAAGAGGCAAGAAAGGTAGAACAATTAAAGAAGAAGGAAAAGCATAAAGAAAAGCACATGTGTTTGTTCTATTCTCCTCGTTTTCCTAGAGATAAGCCTCCCACGGAGTTTATGGCCTCATATTTTCAAGATTCTTGGGATCCTTATAACTTTGACTCTCAGAATCCTTTCTCAAAGCTGATAATGGAGATTTCATCAGACACAAATACATCCACTGATGAAAGTAGTTCTAGTTCTGAAGATCCAAACTATGTTTCAGAAAAGCAGCAAAAAGAATCAAGTTCAGGAGATGATGATATCTATCCTAAAACCAGCTCTACAGAAAATTCTGCTTCAAATTTATCAATTGATTCAGATGATAATCATACAAATATCACTGCTATTCTAATGGCAGATCCAGCACCAGAAGAACGTTCTTAGCAAAACAGGGAGAAACATCTCGAGCAACTGAGATGGACACTGAGGCTTATTTTCAAGAATAAGGTGAAAGGCCATAATTTCCTCCTCCTTAGGATGCTGAACAAACTCCTAGACCTAAAGGTGGTCTGTGGTTCACCTTTGACGGTGTCCCAATTGAAAAAGGAGAGAAAGAATGCTGGAAATTAGTGCATAGATTGATTTACAACAATCAAAACCTGTATACAACAAGGTGGCTAATTTGAAAGAATTAGCCTCCATATTTGTTGGATCGTTGAGAGATTGGTATGATTCTCTTGGTGATTTAAGGAGAATCTAGTTCATTAGAGCCTCACCAGAAGCAGCAGTTGTGGCTATCCATCAAGAATTTGTTGGAGATTTCAAAATCTTCAGCAAAAAGCTGGAGCTTGAGTTTTACAAAATGAAATGTTGTTCTTTGCAGATCAAAGACCTGAATAGTCACTGCCAAAGGATGTCCAGGATTTACTATCAACTTGGTGGCTTTAATAACAAAGAACTTAGGCAAATATTTATTGCCTCTTTTCTAGAAGAGCTTCACCCTGAAGTCAACAGATTGATTTCAATTTTTGGAAAAGATATTGTTGATCATGGTCTTGGAGAATTATTTCAATATGTTGAACAAGCCCTTGAAAAAATGTGTGAACAGAAGAAGTTCTTCAAGCTGTTTCAGAATACCCAGATTGATAAGGTTTGCAATAAGCCTTATTTGCAAATCAAATGCAAGGAGAAAGACTGTGATTGTAGAACCAAGAAGAAGAAGAAACATTGGAGAAAGTTTTCTAAAAGGCATTTTCCCAAGAAAAGAACTCAGAAAGGCTTCACTCGGAGATGGAAGAAAAAAAGGTTTTTGATTTTTTAGAAAGAAAACCTCCAATAAGAAGTCTGATCGATGTTTTATTTATGGCAAAAAGGGGTATTATGCTAAGGCCTAACAAAGAAAAATCTGCCAAACTCATTCAGCAGATCATGCAGATCTCACCATTCAGTCCAAGAGAAGACTTGGAGTCAGTCTTTTCAAAACAAAGCAGAGATCTTGACCTGATTAACACTATTTTCACAGTGTTATCTTCAGATGACGAAGACGAGTCTTATGATTCAGATGATTCAGTTTCAACTCATTATCATGAAGCATTCGGTGTGTTTCCCATGCCTTACAGCACAAACATTTCTAGTTCCTCATGTGGAAATTGAATTTCTTAAGTCCAAATATGATGTTCTAATCAAAGTCATCGGATTCATTGACACAGAAGTTGCCTATACAATGGTTAATCCAAAAATCCTTCCTGGAGTTTAGAAAGAACATTCTACTCATTTTGTAGCAGCTAGTGGAAAACTTTTCACTACCAATTATGTTTTAAAGCAGCCTATTGGAATCCATATTTTCCTAGGAACAATCACGTGGACTAAGGTGATTGGTACAAGTTGTCCAGGCAAATATGTCTTGATTGGTTTTGATGTCATCATCGAGCTAAAGAAACTTGTCATTAGCAACAATGGGTTGTATTTCAAAAGGAATTTCAAGCCTTGCACTGCTATTCAGACTCTTTTCATTGCTCAGGATGCTGAACATCCATTGGTGACCAAATTCAGCCATTTATTCTCAGAAAGCCATGCCAGCTTCATTCGTCCTTCGCCATTATGAGAGAATGCTAATTTCTTTGTGAGATTCCCATTCAAGAAGAACGAAGACATCAATCCTACGAAGGCGACACATTCGGGAATGACTCCTTCAGATCTTGCCCTAGCAAAAGAAGAATGTTTCCAGCTGTTACAACAAGGATTGATCGAGTCAACAACCAGTGATTGGGTATGTCAGACATTCTATATTAATAAAAGAAGTGAGGAAATCAGAGGAAAAAAGAGACTTGTTATTGATTATAAGCCTCTCAAGGTTTTTCTTAAAGATGACAAGTTTCCTCAGCCAAAGATCCAGTCATTACATGTTCATCTTTACAAAGCCAAGGTGTTTTCAAAGTTTGATCTCAAATCAGGCTTTTGGAAATTGGGGATACATCCAGAAGACGGGCCTAAAACGGCGTTTTGTATTCCAACAGCCCAATATCAATAGAGAGTTATGCCTTTTGGCTTGAAGGTTGCTCCATCATTGTTTCAGAAGGCTATGCTCAAGATCTTTGAGCTCATCCTCTATTCAAATTTGGTATACATTGATGATATCCTACTCTTTTCGGAAGATTACAAAGCCCATGAAGCCCTACTTCAACAATTCTTCGAGTTAGCTGACATATACGGGATCATGTTATCCAAGAAGAAGAGCTTACTGGTCCAGTCCAAGATAGAGTATCTTGGATCCATTTTTTAAGACAGACATCACTAAATTGGGCCTCATCTCGTAGAAGGCTTAGCCCAATTTCCTGAAGAAAGTCTTTCTAGAAAAGAGATTCAATCTTTTCTTGGCATTGTCAACTATGTCAGGAATTTTTTGCCACGTGTTGCTCAACATACCAGCACACTTTCAATTATGCTCTAGAAAAATGCACCACCATGAGGCCCTGAACAAACAACAGCTGTCAAGGAGCTAAAGAGAATTTGTAAAACCTCCACCTTTGAAGATTCCCAGTACGGGAAAAAGAGTCCTCCAGACAGACGCAAGTGACAAATTTTAGGGAGCAGTGCTTTTAGAAGAAGACAACAAGGGTACATGAGAATATTGTGGCCATACCAATGGTTAATTCTTTGATGCAAAAAAGCACTATCACATAGTTTACAAGGAAATCTTAGTTGTGAAGAATGGAATCAAAAAATTTGAATCCAATTTAATCGGTCATAAATTTTTGGTTGAGATGGATAATTCATCTTTTCCTAAAATTTTGAAATTTAAAAATAAAGAAATTTCAGATAGCTAGTGCTTGAGATTGAAGGATTGGTTCAACAAATATGATTTTGAAGTGAAACACATAAAAGGAGACTAGAACGTCATTGCATACTATCTTTCTAGACCTAAAAAGGTGTCAGCATAGTTGATTCTTCTTTGGTGTTCATTACCAGTTGTATTCATGGTAGGTCCTTCCAGTTCTAGTCCTGAATACATGGTAGCTATGTAGAAACAACGATTCCCACATGGTCTACATGTCATGGAACCTCCAGAAGAAATTCATGCCTTTGCGAAAACTCACATTGTCCACTTCAGATCACAACCTCTTGAGGTGTACTTCACCAATATGATTCCCAGCTATTACATGTTTGATCCACCCTATGCATTCCTCATAAAACCCTTTTTGATGGCCAACTCATTCACAAAATATTTTCTCTAGTTTCTGTGGTGTCTTGTTACTGCACACAAGATAACCATTGAGTTCGACCCAAAAGAGATTCTCAATCACCTAAACGATGATCAACAATGATGTTCTCTTCTATGGACATTTCTTGAATGGTTTGAAGAAATTGCAGTTTGGAGAAGACGACTCAAAATCACCATTAACAATGAAAGGTTTCTAGTAAGAGATAATCAGCCATATATAGACCTATACATTTTCCATCGTCCTTATGTTTGTCACTCTGAAGGTATCTTATGGACGAAAAACACTTGTTATGCTTGGGGAATGATTCATTTGTCCATCCGAGGCAATCCAATGATATGAGAAAGAATTGTGGAATATTTGTGTTGGCTCAATAATTCTCCTCTTCCACCGTCAACAATGTTAGTAGGTTTCCAAACCAGACCACTTGAAGTTATCATAACTCCTTCATTAGTTAATATCCATCCAAGCTCAATTGGAATGTTTGAAGGACCTTATGAACATCCACCGTTATTCCATGATGCAATAATGGAAGAACTACAACATGCAGCACCAGTTTAGCCTCCTCTAGGCTATGACCTTCGAAAAGAGCCATTTGGCAACAACATTGACTCCTACTCAGAGAAGGAATATCCATGGCTCTGGAATGATGCATGTGCATTTCACCATCCAGACGTGTCAGGTGGCACGTGAACGCAAGTTGCGAGTAGGCCCCCTACTCCACCACCATAAAAGTAAAGGTGTTTGTCACCATGATGGTTGTTGTCTTGCAATTATATGTTATCTGAGTCAAAAAGAGAATCTTATCTCTTTTATGTCAGTCATGGTTGTAAAATTTTTCGACCATATTATAAGGCCAGATGTCACAAGTCAGTACTATAGTTGGCATTTTCCTTTAAAGATTATCGGTCACATGTTAAAGGCCTAAATTATTAGTCTATGATATGATTAAAGTAATCACGGGTTTGTTTACTTTTGTAAAAGTGTAGGACATATATCTCCACCATTCTTTGTCCTCTTGTAATATCTGAAGTCTATATAAGACTTCATTTTTGAAATAGCAAGACAGACGAAGTTTTAGAACACCTCTTGTGTTCAATTCCTCTATGGCTTTCTAAACTCCTAGTAATCTTCTGAAATCCCTGGAAAACCTGAGAAAAGGATATGGGATAGCCTTGCATGTCTATGATATTATAGTCCTATGAGTTGGCCTTTTTGTTATCGCGTCTTGTATTAGTCGGTACCTCCTTATATCATCACGTGCGCCACATGCTTAAGTGTGGAGTTACGTTTAATGTTGTCGATTCTTTTAATTATTTGGTTTTTTTAACAGGAACCCTTACTCAGTAGGGCCCATTCTCCCATTCGGAACATCACTCTCCTACTGAGCAGGTTAAACCTTGGAGGACTAACCTAACAACCCACCGCCAAGATCAACTCACTTCAATCTAGACATATTGAAAGGTTCCAACACGTTTAGTGCAAGTCTACCTTAAGAATGAGGTCATTCAGATTTGAACTCAGGACCTCACTTGCATCAGCACAAACCTTCACCAGTCACTCTATCGGAGGTGGGTTTAATTATATATTTTGTTTCATATTATTTTTGTTATTATGTTAGTTTGTATTCTTTTGCTGAACGTATGTGTCTGCCTTTCCTTGTTGAAAATTTCATGTTTCTTTGTTATTTAGTTTAGTTGTTGTTGCACTATATGTGTTTCAGAAGATTATAAAAAAAAATGATATTGGTGCACTATTACAGTTGCAATTTGAACAATTGCGGGCTGCGATTCAGTTTATTTTGGTCAAGCGAAATGATTATATGTCTAGCTTTTCTTTTCAAAGTCTATATTCGACTATTAATCATAATTAATAGGATTCTATTTCGTTTCAGAAAAAGTGATGCCCGCATATATATCAGTATACTATCAAAAAACTACCATAATAAATTGTATAATAAAAAAATATTAGTGTAATTTTTAGACAATAATATATTAAATATACGGCACACTAATGTAATAGAAAGAAGATATTCAACTTAACGGGACCGATCGACACAAATGCTTTTGGTGGGGGTACAAAGACCAAGACAAAATGAATTTGTCAACAAAGTAGCGCATAAAGTAACAAAATCAGAGAAAATTCATCCATTTAACAAAAAAGAAAACGAAAAAAATGTTAAATTTGATTAAACAGATTGATGTCTTTTTTGATAAATTATTTGTATAGGACATAATATATCACAAAAAAAAAAACTGAGAGAGTGAGTTAAAAATTTGAATTGTTGACCTATCATAATTCATCAATTACTCAAAATTGATGGGCTTCTTTGATAAGGAGAGAAGTTTGTGTATTTTGTATATTTTTTATAATGATTAATAATAATTGAATGATAAAAAAGTAAAAAAAGAATATGTATTTTAAGTAGTTGCTAAATGTTTATGTGGCCAAACGAATCCGTTACTTGTTTTAAAAGGTTCTGATTATCCACAATTTGTACACGTAAAAAAAAGAAAGAGAAAGAAAGAGAAACAGTACGTACATGTAATTGCTATGCTAACTTGATGGTGCAACAAGAAGTTCTTGTTAATTACCAACATCAATGTTAGGATAACTTCATTTCCTCATCTGGGATGTTCCAAGAAAGAAATAGAAAATATCGTTAGCGTCAAGATTATAATTTAAGAGTATAAAAAAAGAATGGAAATTTTTGTGCATTTCAGAATATTAATTAGCTGGCTCTTTCCCCAAATCTAAAAACAAACCATTTTGACTTTATTACGTCGAAGTTTTACCACTTCCTCCAACAATATCGCCAACACCGATGCTAATAATAGTTGGTCCAATATTGGGCTAGTTGTATTCCTTTAGAACATCTTTAATAGTATTTTTTATTTTACAATGTAATTTTGGTATAAATAAAAAATTGTTCTTTTATGCAACCTTTTAAAATTTAATGATTATTTAATTTTTATAAGAAGATTAATTTTTAATTATTTTACATCTCTTTTTTATTTTTTATTATGTTTTCAACCAATAAAATTAGACTATCATTAATATTATATAATATAATAAATGTGTATGACTATCTACAATTAACTAGTGAAAATAATTATTTATTTTAGTTTTAGATTATAAATAGTGGATTGGAGTTGTATTTTAATGAAATGACTCTTTATAATAAAGAATATAATATATTTAATAAAGCATTGCAGATGCTTTAGTTCAACTTGTGTTAGAAAAGCAAGTGTGAATAGTTAAGAGTCACACATCGAAAATATGTAGTGTGTGTGAAAGACTTATAAGTGGTATAGACCCATAACTTATTGCCTTAAAATTTTGGATAAAGATGCGATGTTAGGCCTATTTGTGTGCTCCTTTACTAGATCCACACAAAGCGGATCTCCCTAAGACTCCCCGAGTCTAACAAGTGATATCAGAACTAACGATTCAACTGGGACATGCAAGACAAAGTATGGTGCGGTAATGGTTTGGAATAAGTGCGGTAATGTGGTGCAAATTTATATTGACTATTGTAACCCCGATATACAGTGTGAGCATCCAAAAAAGCTCATAGACAGAAGGGTGGAGTCATAAAAGAAGCACTGTGGTCTGAGTGGAGCCATGCAAGAACTGTGGAGAGTTGTGATGACTGGTATAACCCTTGTCTAGTATAAGTGGGGCCAGCTCATAGGTGGGTAGAGTCATGTAAAAAGCTCTTGGGTTAAAATTTCATATTAGTACTGGAGGAGTCCCAAGAAAATTCTGCAATCTTTGGAGTGGTTTTCGTTGCAGGGGAGCAGGCCTAAACTCGATGTGAAAGAAATTTACACTTGATGGGGGGGACTGTTAGGAAAACAACTGTGAATAGTTAAGAGTCACATCAAAAAGGTGTAGTGTATGTGAAGGATTTATAAATGGTATAGATCTATAATCTATTACCTTAAAATTTTTCGTAAAGATATAATATCAGATCCACTTGTGATCCTTCACTAGGCCCACGCGAAGCAAATCTCTCTGTGACTCCCCGAGTCCTATAACTTGTAACAAACGTTTGACTTGTAGTAAGCTTTTTCTGCGTCCTATGTCATTGTAGCGATTTAATCTTCAACGTAGGATTAACTAGATCCTTGATTGTGGATCATGACATTGCGGTAACTAGCCTATCCATACAATGTTGTTGGGCATGTTTGGAATGAGCATATTGTGCATGTTTCACTGTGGCATAAGCATTTTTGCTGCAAAATCATGTTTGTTTTACAAGCATATTGATGAGTCAGCAAATAGGAAGAGGAATGGGTTACAATTTCATTCCAAAAATACCCCCACAAGTTTCATTCAGCAAATAGGTTTTATTTTGGTGCAAATGACTATTTTATTTCATTAAAGATATATAGGTATTAAAAAAGAAAATTCATTTCTTTACTTTCGATTAACTAATAAACATACATCTCCTGCGCATGTCCAACAATGGTCCTTAGCATATTTCTCAAAATAATTTATTTTATCTCATTTTTATTTTTAATTTATCTTGAAATTTATATAAAACTCTACTTATTTAACTCTTTCATTAATATTTTATCATTGAATCAAACAGGTAGAAAAGATTGAGTATTAAATGGTGATTCTTGAAAAATGAAGAGTTACTATTCATTAATCTATACTTTTATTTAATTTAATAATAAAATATTAATTGATGTGATGAAAAAATAAATTAAATTTAAAATTCAAGATAAAATAATAGAGAGAAATTGAATAAAATAATAATATAAAAAAGAATCATATTGAAGATGCTTTTGGACATGCTACATGTGACAAAATAATTACTCCGAAATAAAATTTAAGGAATTTTAAATTTTATGCGGTGAAGGTTTTTTTAATTATAATTGTTATTCGAAATTTGAACCATAACATGACCAATCCCGTATTTACATAGAAAAAGGTAATGTGAACTATAAAAAAACAAATTGATTAACTACAGATATTATAATTCAACAATCCCAATTAAAAAAATTACATTTTCAAAGGCAAAATAGAAAAAATATATATAAAAAAATTCAATCTAACTTAATTAACCAAATCTACCGCATTCTACTAAATATAATCTATTTTCGTAATTTATCAACTCAATGTACATAAAACAACCACAATCTATATTTTAAAAAACTAATCATGATCTCTCTCTTTTTTAAAAAAGAAGAATATTTATAACGGTCTAATGAAGGAAAGTAGGGAAGAATAAAGCACTGCAAAAGAGGTATGAACAAAAGACCAGGAATTCACCATGCAGGCATGCTGATGCAGACATGCAGTATATAGCTCCACTGTCACTGAATCTGTAATCATTATATGCTCTATTTGCTTACGTGTGTTCTTTCATATGTTTATCAAAGATTTCAAGCTTTCATCACTTTGCTTTTCAAGCTAAAGCTTTCACCTTTAAATGGAAGAAATTACATAGAATGTTTCCATTATTCCATAATGCATGATTCCGATTTAAGACCTAATAATATAATTAAAGAAGAGAATATATATCAGCTTTCAAGTTTTTGGAACTTAAGTATATAGCTTATGATTACATACTTTGATTCTTGTGTCTCTTTTATGATTTGCTGCATTAGTTTAATGCTTTTGGGTATTTGGGGTGCCAAAAGTGTGAGCAAATTTACAACACTTAGAGTATGGTTGAGCATGAGTCCTCGAGATAGTTGAATTAGACCGAATATTCTGATAAAAAAGAACCAGAACCGAAAAATATCGTTGACTTTTGACTTTTTCCGAATAAAA
>CAODLS011960564.1:0-18655 GCA_948243855.1 Flueggea neowawraea
TTCGGGACTTTAGGAGTCCATTAACACATAATGTAGGCTTGGATAAACATAAATCGAACATGTTAGTGAATGGGTTTGTTTGGGTTGATTTAGTGTGTTTTTGAGTTATTTTAATGATCTTTACTCTAAATTTGAGTCCAGGGGCTTGAAATGAGTCAATGTGGGTGTTGGGTATCAATTTCTATCAGCGAAATCAAGATTTGTCGAGTTTGGGTATGAACTGGGCAGGGTCTTACTGGAGTAAGCATATAGCTTACTCAAGTAAGCGATGAACACAGTGTTACTCGAGTAAGCTCATATGGATTACTCGAGTAAGCAGTTGTGGTGTCATTCAATTTGGTTCTAAGGGACCAAATGTGTAATTTTGCACGTTTTTGTGCCTCTTAGTGTTGGGGGACTATTTTGAAAATTCTAACTACTTCGCGAACTAGTTAGCAATTCCATAGTACTTTGAGGACTATTTAGGACTTAGTCAAGTCTTGGGACTAGAACATAATTTTATATAGGTCGAACCTAACTGTAACTTTGTGTAGATTATGGATTTTGGGTCGAGAGCGATAGATTCTCTTTCGAGTTAGGCTTTCAGTGACCTCGAGGGTCAACATCTGCATATGCATATCATACATTCAGTAATAGCCAACGTTTTTTTTTACTCTGCTAATATATATTGGTATATATATACGTTTTCTGAAAATATGGAAATATGTTCTGCATGAATGTCTGTTATATTATTGTATATAATATATTCTGATATGGGACACCTAGTTATGAGGTACGTAATCTTTGATATATCAATGCTCTGTAAAGGCCTTAGTTACCGGGGTAAAGGGGTGACCATGTATCCTGCCAGATGCATGATATGTTATGTCTGGTGGCAGAGTCCACAATACTATTTTGTTCAGTCTGCTCTAGTCCCATATTCTGACTCTGTTATAGATATATACGTAGGAATTATATATATATATATATATACTCTGATACTGTCTGAATACATGCTGTTTGCTCTGGATGCTAACGTTTTGGTAAAACATTTTTCGAAAGCTATTATATATGTAGTGTGTATACATATTATATTAGTATATACGTGTACGGTATCTTTTCAATGGTTTTCAAAACTGTCTTTGTGAGGCACGTATGAGACAATCTGGAGTGTTGTTTCCTCACTGGGCCCTGACCCCCATTTTATTTATGTCTTATCTTCTTTGCCTGTCTTATAGATATATTTTGACGCTCAACATTTATTTGGCATCTTATCACCAGTGAGGCATTCCTTGCTATTCAGTGAGTGCCATCGTTCGGGCTCTACTTTTGTATTTTGTTACTAGAGTTCCATACCAAGTTGCTGTGTGGATACTAGGCTATATTTTTGTATTTTGGATTTTGAACTTACTATAACAGTTCTTATATTTATTTGATAGTATTATATCTACATTATTTTCTCATATATCGTATTGTATTAAATGAATGTTTTGATAAATGATTATTTGGGTATAATATCTGTATTTTCGAGGCTTGTGTGAGATGAGACGGACTTCCATAGACAGTTCACCTTGTATGCCAGTCACCGGCCCGACTCAGGTCGTGACAGCCCATTGCAATCCTCTCTCTCTCCTCATTTCTTCACTCTCTCACATCTCAGACACTATTGGTTTCAGCTCTCTCTTCAACCTCCATTTTCGTTTCTTCATTCTCTCCAAGTTAACTTAAATGTTAGACATTTGCTTCCTTCATTTTCTGTTACATATCATTGCACCGTTGTTGTTCTTGGCTGTGAAGGGGACTGTAGTTTCGATGAGTATGATTTCTGGGCATGGTTTTTTTTAGTCGTTGTTGTCAGATTTTGGTAGTCTAAAGTTGAAAAAAAATGTGGAGGTAAGTTGAGGATGGTATGTGGGTGTATATATATATATATATTGATGTAAATTGGAGGGATTTGGATGATTTGTAGATTCTGGAATGGATTTAAGATGAATTCGATTCTGGAAACTTACGAAACGAAAGGAGAGATTTGATTGGTTGAAAAGTGATGACTAAGCCCAATATTTTACATGTGGTAAAATGGTAAATTTTAGGAAGTTTAGGGGCATTTGTCATTCATAAGAATAATGAGGTTCAAAAAGCAATTGTTGTAAATTGGAGGATTAATTAATAAATTTAAAATACTTCAAGGACTCATTTATAAATTCTAAAAAGTTTAGAGACTAAGTCATAATTTGCCAAGTCTCGGGCAACTAAAACATAATTTTACATTGATCGGGGATTAAAATGTAATTTTATATAAATTTTGAATTTTGGGTTAAGAATGATAGAATATCATTCGAAATATATTTTTGATGATCTTTTGAGTGTCCGAATTTGCATTTGCATTGCATAGCATTTGGTACCGCCACAATATCACATTTCAATTTGTCTTTGATATATTTGTTTGTTCAGCTTCTTGTTCCTGTCAGCGAGACCAGCCACCAATGAGTGGGGCTTGACTGATGTGTGTGCTTGATTTCCAAGTAAGTGAATAGCAGCTTCAAACACATAGGTTATGTCTCGAAACTACTATTATTTTTGTTATGTTGAACACACTATTTTGAATATGGACTAATCTAGGGATTGGCTAATGAATAAACTGGTTATGTGTTAATAATCAATATTGTGTTTTGAAACTAATATATATATGTATTATATATCTTCGTATGAATTTTGATGTTAAACGCATGCTATGATTTTATAATATGTAGTAATATAACATGATTTGGTTTTCTAATATAGGGCACCCGTGTTACGGGTAGTAGTAGCCTTTGGTATAACAATAATTTGAGAAATTTCAGTTACTAGGGATGCCGATAGTCTTGTGTTCTGATCTAACACATGATGTGTTAGTGATTAGTGGCGAAGTCCACATCACATATGTTATAGTGTCAGATGCAAGCATTTGATATGGTCTATATTTACGATATATGTTTTGACTCTAAAAATGTATTCGATATGTTTTTCGTGCATGTTGTTTGCTTTGTTTGCGAACGTTTTGGAAAATTATTTTTGAACGCTACTATGTATTAACGTTTATAAATATTTATATATGTATATATATTTGTCCACCTATATTGCATATGGTAGTTTTGAACTGTTTTCAAAATAGTCTTTGTGAGGCACGTATGAGACGGTCTTGAATGTTATTCCTCATTGGGCCCTAACACCCTTTATTTTTCAGTCTATGTTGATTCCTATATCTCAGATTTACAGATTTTGGCTTCAACAACTGTTCTGCATTTTTGATTACCAGTGAGGTGTCTATTGGTTAGTGATGTCCTTTTTGTTCGGACTCTTCTTTTGTATTGTTAGAGCTCCACACCGGTATGCTTTTGGGTTACTGGATTGTCACTTTGGCTTTTGATATGTTTACACTGATGTTATTTTGACATATCTATTTAGATATATATATATTTGATTTCATATAAATTTATTTTTTATCTCGCTCATTTTTAATAATTAAATGTTTTAATGAATATTTTGATAATTAAATATTTGGGTAGTATATTCAGATCTTTGAGACTTGTGCAAAATGGGTTATGCTTCCATAAATGGTTCATCTCGTACGCCAATCTCGATCCTATTTTGGGTCATGACAATAGCTCTCTTGATCATAGATATCAATGTCTTCATGTTGTATCTAGAAAATTTTATACTTCACGGCATGTTATTTTTCATGAGCAATCTTTTCCTTTTTAGCAAAACCCGTCTATGTCGTCTACTTCCACTCATCAAACGTCTGATGTCATTCACACCAACACTCAGTCATCCGTTCCCACTGTCCCCTTGCCTACTTCTGCCTGTCGTCTGTCCACACTTGGCATCCCAGCCATTCCATTGTAGTCTGATGTCAGCATGCCCGCACCCACCAGCTGTCGTCCTAGTAGTGTCCCCTATCATCCTTCACCTCTAGCTGCCGTCTTTTCCCATGCCACAAACACACCACCACCGACTGTTTCCATCTCACAACACCCACAACCTTCTCCTTCAACCACGTCACCCACTACACCTGTTGACTCACCTCTTCAACCAGACCACCCAACCTCTAAAGCACATCCTCAGCCATCCTCTGCCTCAAACTGTCACCCTATGTTCGCCCGGTCTAAAACCAAAAATTCCCGATCCAAAGATTTTAACCCAGACCTCGCTCTCCTATCATTGAACCCATTTGCTTCACACATGCTGTTAAGGATCCCTAATGGCGAAAATCAATGGCAGATGAGTTCAATGCATTCATTCAAAATCACACATGGACACTTGTTCCTCGTCATTATGCTAATAACATTATTGGTTGCAAATGGGTTTACAGGATCAAAAGAAATCTGGATGGTAGTATCTCACGTTTCAAATCCAGATTGGTTGCTAAAGGCTACCACCAACGCCTGGTTTTGGACTACATTGACACATTTAGCCCGTGGTCAAGCCTACAACTATCAGGCTACTCCTATCTCTTGTAGTATCTCAGAATTGGACGATTCGTCAGCTTGACGTATCTAATGCCTTCCTTTATGGAAACCTTTATGTACCTGTTTTTATAGAGCAACCACCATGCTTTGTCGATCCAAAATTCCCAAACCATTTATGTGCTCTTAAAAAATCCCTGTACGGTCTCAAACAAGCACCTCGCCAATGGTTCACACGTCTATCTAGTGCATTGCTCCAGCTTGGTTTCATGGTTCCAAGGCCGACACATCACTCTTTCTTTTTAATGATGGCTCCACGAAATTATACTACCTCATATACGTGGATGATATTATTATCATGGGTAACAATCCAAAGGTCATCTCTCACACCATTACACATCTTCAGACTCTTTTTCCGGTTAAAGACCTTGGTAATCTTCACTACTTTGTTGGTATAGAAGTAGCTTGGACAAAGGGAGGACTGCATCTATCTCAGCGAAAATACACACTTGATCTCCTCAACAAAGTTGGTTTCTACGGAAGCACACTGATTGCAACACCTATAGTCAAACCGCGAACCAATAACGAGGAAGACAACCAACCTTTATTACCCTTTCTAAATGATTAATTATATCGAAGTGTGGTGGGCAGCTTGCAATATCTCCTTTTCACTCAGCCAAACATTGCACTTGCAGTTAATAAGGTGGCTTAACGAATGCACTCTCTAAAACAGCAAGACTGGCAAGCAGTCAAATGCATCTTACGTTATCTTCGTGGCACTCTCTCATATGGTATGTTTATTCATCGCTCTTTAGAGCTCTCCTTGCAAGTCTTTTTTGACTCAGACTGGGGTGGTGACAAATCTGATCGCAAAAGTACTTCAGGATTTGTTGTCTACCTTGGCTCAAACCCTATCTCCTGGTCAGTGCACAAGCAACAGACAGTTGCTCGCTCCATAACAGACGCTGAGTACCGCTCTTTGGCTGCAGCAGCTTCTGAAATGTTATGGGTTCAATCTCTCATTGGTGAACTCAAACAGCCCTTGGCCTTACCCCCTTTTATTTGGTGTGACAATATTTCAGCGACTTAATTAACTACAAATTTGATTTTTCACTCTTGATCCAAACACCTTGAAATTGACTTTCACTTTGTTCGGGCCCTACTTCAAAAAGGAATTCTTCGAGTTCTCCATATTGTCACCAAAGACCAACTTGCAGATGTCCTCACCAAAGCACTCTCAAAGCAACAGTTCTTGCACTGTCGAGATAAGCTTTGTGTCCAGTCGCACACGAAGCTTAGGGGGGATGATAAGGATAACACCATCACTTCTGCCTAATCATATTATCTATTACATGGTCTATCTCAATTGCTGTGTTATATTTCTACTTGAACTTAATCTCCTGTAGCACCACGTCAGTGCAGGGTTGTATATAACAATTGCCATGTACTGAAGCTTGCAAATAATGAAAATATATTCACTGTCATTAACTTTGACCTGTTGGTAATTTTAAAAAATTAGCATATTATACTTGTATAAAAGTGAAGATTTCCTTAATAAAGAAGGCAACTGGCTTAATTTTCTTGATTTATTTTGCTCTCAAATCTTTCCTATATCCTAATCTGGTTTGGATTAATTTTACTTACAGCCACTCAAGTTTACTCATTTGTTTAGGGTGGCCACCAAATTGAATTAGGGTTCATAATTGTAATACCCCGTCCAATGTCAATTTGAGATTTGTTGGTTAGCAATGATCTATGATGTTCATTAGTGAACAAAATGCTTTGAAGCCATAAACTTTTGATGGAATTAAAAGAGGAAATCAAGAGAAGAGGAGAAGGGATGAAATTGGTGAGGAGCAGCCACGGTAACGAGGTGCTGTCATCCGAGGAATTCGGTTGTCGTCCGTGTAACGCGGGTCTCAGTCTGGGTAACACACGTCTTAAGGGCTGGAAGGTGCGAGATGCTCATCTCTCGTCCGACACGAGCATTTCGTCAGTTAAAACAGCCCCAAAACACTGCGTTTTGACCTGCTGGGTTTATAAAACCTAATACCCGATACCCTTCGTCTTCCTCCGCCATTTTTGCGATTTCTCACCTCAAAACCGTCCCAAATCCATCTCTCTTTACCTCTATCCGTTCCTCTTCCATTCCTAAGGTAAGTTCATCAATCTTTCTTAGTTTATTCTTCCATTTGGTGCATTTTAATGGTTGAGAAGTTGTTGAACGAAAATGGGTATGTTTGAGGCTAGGGTTCGGTGTTGCATGGATTCTAGGCTAGATTGAAGGTTGTTTTTGATTGATTTATGTATGAGGGACATGGAGGAACATGTATCTAAGTAGAAATTGATGAATGGATGTTGTTTTTTTATTGGAGTTAGAAAATCCAAATTTAAATCCGAATTTTCATGATGATATTGAGGTTTTTCTTGTTGAAATGGATGTTGGATTTGGATTTAGGAGGTAGATTATAGTCAAGGTGGATAATTGGTTTCGTTTTGCATCTGTTGAATCAAAAGTTCGGTAATTTTGAGAATGAAACTTTATGTGCTATTATTTTTGTAATTTCTGTGAAGTTGAGGTCAGATTTGTAATTTTAGAAAGTTGAGCTCTGGAATTATAATTTTGAAAAAGTTGAGGTATAGATTTTTAATTTCTGAAAAGTTGGGGACTAACTTGTAATTTTACAAGTTAAGGATTAAATTGCAATTTCTGAGAGTTCAGTGAAGAATTTGGAAATTCTGACTAATGAAGGACCTTTTGGTAATTTAAGGATACTTTGAGGACTATATTGAGATTTGTCAAGTCTCAGGGACTAAAACATAATTTTACAATGGTCGGAGACCAAACTGTAATTTTACGTAGATTATGAATTTATGATCGAGAGTGATGTGTTCACATTCGATATATGTTTTCAACGACTATGGGAGGTTGCATTGCATTTTCATATCATGCATTTGGTATAGTCCACAATACCACATTTTGATTTATGTTATGTATGTATATGTTCAGCTTCTTGTTCGTGCCAGCGAGGCCAGCCACCGACCAGTGGGGCTTGACTGGTGATCCAGCTTGGACATCCAAGTGAGTGGATAGCAGCTTCAGACGCATAGACTGTGTCTTGAAACTTCTATTATGTTTTATGATGTGCTGAACATGTTTATGAAAATTGACTAATTTAAGGACTGGTTAAATGAATAAAATGATTATGTGATTTTTATAATCAACACCATGATTTATGAAATTGATATATATATATATATATATATATATATTTCCTATGATTTCAAATGATGAAATGTATGTCTACGATTTATGCTATGTAAGATTATGTTTTGTTTTTATGATACGAGACACCAATGCTACGGGGTCGAAGTAGCATTTGGTATACCAATGATATATGTACTATGAAATCTCAACTACCAAGGATGCCGGTAGCCACGTGTTCTGATCCAACACGTGAATTGTTATGATAGTGGCCGAGTCCACATCACCCATGTTATATGGTGCCACGAACACACCCATGATTATGGTCTCTTATCAAAGCTATATGTTTTAACTATGAAACCATGTTTTAAGAATCAAAATGAGTTCAACATGTTTTCGTGCTTGCTAGATGCTTTGCTTGCGAACGATTTCAAAATGATTTTCAAAAAGCTATTACCTATAGTGTGTATATATGTATATGTCTATGTCTATACCATCATGTGGTATTTTTAAATAATTTTTTAAGCAGTCTTTGTGAGGCACTTATGAGGCAGTCTGAAGTGTTTTCCCTCACTAGGCCATGACCCCCCATTCTTTCTATGTCTACTGTTGGTTTTATTCCGCAGGTTCATCATTTTTTGCTACGACAACTTTTTCGCATCTTGCATACCAGTAAGGTGTCAATTGGTTAGTGACGCCCTTTTGATCGAGCTCTTATGTATTCATGTTAGAGCTCTACACCGGGATGCTGTCGGGTTACTGGGTTGTTTTTTTCACTTTTAATGTATTTTGATATATTACGATATATATATCTTTTGGATATTTTATTATGATATATGATTATGCCATTGTTTATCTTATCGTATGTTTTTAAATAATAAATGTTTTAATTAAATGTTTTGGGTAGTAAGTTATGATCTATGAGGCTTGTACGAGATGGATCAGGCTCTCATAGACGGTTCGTCCCGTATGCCGGTCACGGGCTCGCAATGGGTAGTGACAAAGTTGGTATCAGAGCACTAGATTTCGTAAGTTTGGGGTTGGTGTGGAGCTTAGGTATCTTTGATCGAGTCAGTTCGACTTTGCATCTGTAAACCTTTTGACCTATGGTTGGTACTGTGGCTATCACTTGCATTATGACATTGCATACACGGTTTTGTTATGATATGTAGATATAGATCGACGTCGTGGTAGAGGTCGTGGGAGACCTAGATGTGTGCTTGTTGAGGCCGCTGCTCGGTCGATGGCCGATCAGCATGATGCGCATAGTGTGCCTAACTTTGCTGCCCCAGAACCCCAGCCCTAACAGATGTCTCAGTTGGAGATTATGATGCGTTTCACCCAGGCTGTTGAGCACATCGATACGCTTCTTACTGGTCAGGCAGGTAGAGATCAGCCTGTTCAGCCAGGTGTTGTACCACCAGTTCCTCCACCGCAGACAGAGGTGCCAGTTGCACCAGTGCCTGTTGTAGTTTCATCAGCACCGCAGTCAGAAGCTGAGTCTCGACTTGTTAGATTTCTGAAGCTTACATGCTATAGTCGTAGCACAACAAAAACATATAAGTTCGAAGAAACAACCTATGTGTCTGAAGCTGCCGTTTCACTCATCTGGAAATTCAAGCTGAATGGCCCAAACACGTACCATTGGTGGTCGGCTAATCTCGCTGACCGGGATACGAAACTGAACATATATATATATATATATATCAAACAGATATATATTAGAAACAATTCGAGATACGGTATTGTGCCTGTACAAAATGCTATGCAATGCAAATGCAAACTCGGACCCTCAAAAGATCCCAAAAATACATATCGAATGGTATTCTATCATTCTTAACCCAAAATACTAAACCTTTATAAAATTACAGTTTGGTCCCCGATCAATGTAAAATTATGTTTTAGTCCTCCAAGACTTGGCAAATTATAACTTAATCCCTAAAATATTTAGAAATTATTATTTGGTCCTCAAGGTATTTAGAATTTATTGTTAAATCCTCAACTTTTCTAAAATTACAAATTTAGTCTAAATTTCTTAAAATTACAAATTTATGCAAACTTTCCTAAAATTACAAATATGTGTTTCTACTTTTCAAAGTTACAAATTTGACCTAACTTGTAAAATATTTCAGTCACTACATCAATTTCCAAAATTATGGACATTTCAGTTTTGGTCCTTTTCATTTAAAGCCACACCAAACGGCCCCTCACAATTAAACCCACATTTTTCCCGAACCAAACTTCATCCTATTGTCTTCTAACAATCTAGAACATGAACATCATCTCCCAATATTTCCATAATTTCAAAACACACCAAAACAATCCAAAAGTTTATGATTTTAACCAATCAAGCTTTACAAAACTTCTTTCTCGACACCACCTTAAATCTCTCCTATCTTGATTATCATAACCTATTAAAAACCAATCAAAATACCTCTTTAACTTGCCTATAAATCAAGCCAAATGAAAATCACAGCCATGAAACAAAACCAAATGAAACAGGAGATAAATCTTAAAAATGAAGAAAATCATGAACTGAGGAGACAAAGTGTTTTCTTACCTTTTTTCAATGAGGAAGATGAAGGAGAGGGAGAGAAACGTGAAGAGAGATCTGAAGAGGAGATGCAAGAGTGTTGAAATGAAGAAAAAAATTCAGAAAACGAATAAGTATAGGCTGAGAAAAAATCGTGCAAAGTATGGAAGAAATTAGAGTTGGTGAGAAAGGGATGGACTTGATGACTTTGAAGCCAATTTGAAACGACAACGTTTTTGGTGAGTGGTTGTGTTGCGCAACACGGACGACATGCGGAGAGAGCGGACAACAGCAACCTCTCGCCCAGACAAGGCGTCGTTTTCAGCTGCTTCCAGACCTGGCAACACGCATACGACCGGTCTTACATGCGGACGACAACCTCCTTCCAACCAAACGACATGCAACATTCTTCATACCCCAAACGACAAGTCCCTCATCTTCCTTTTTATTCTGATTTTAAATTCCATTTTAAAACCATTTCCACTTAATTAATCACTCTAATCACTTCAATAATTTTATTAATTACCTAATTAATATTTAAAACATAATTTTTAACTTACCAATATTAAAAATTATTTTCTAAATTAATTAAAAAATTTACAAAAATTACCAGGTATTACATACTTCCCCCAAAAAAAAATTTGTAATCGAATTTCCAAAAAGATCAAATCAAAGTCGAAGTCAAGCCTAAGTCTCCAAACTGTTGTCGAAGCCAAAAGCTGTAAACCTGTGAATATAATCAACAGTAGACAGAGAAATAATAGGGGTTCAAACCTAGTGAGGAATAACACTTCAGACCACCTCATACGTGCCTCACAAAAACTATTTAGAAAACAGTTCAAAGATACCACATGCAAATATAATATCAGTATACGTATATACACGCTATAATCATAAATAGCCTTTCAAAACTCATTTTGCAAATGGGTTCTCATACACAACAATCATAAACATAGAGGCATATAAAACGGTTTTCATTTTCAGAGACAAAATACATATACAAATATATGGAACCAAAGTGGAAGGCGTGCACGCGGCACTAATAACACGGTATGTGGGCTCCACCATAATCAATAACAAATCATGTATAAGGTCAGGACACATGGCTACCGACAACCCTGGTGGATGGGCCAATAACAAATCATGTGTTTGACCGGGACACATGGCTACCAACATATCTGATAGCTAGGATTTCTCGAAATATTGGTATGCCAAATGTCACGTTTTACCTCGCAACAGTATGTGTCCCATATCAGAAAACAAAAGCATACTAATATATATTATCAAAGTAGAATATGCATAGAAGCATCAAGATCAGAGAGGAGATATATAATACATATATATCAATTTCAAAGCAAAGTCCTGATTAATACAAACAATCAATTTATCAATATCCAATCCTTAGATTAGTTTATTTTCAAAGTATGTGTCGTACACAACAAAAAAACATATACAGTTCAAGACACAACCTATGTGCCTGAAGCTACTATTCACTCACCTGGAAATCTAAGTGCAATTGCCAATTAAGGCCTACTCGCCGGTGGCTGATCTCGCGGCTAAAACAGGAAGCTGAACCAACGAATATATATCAACAAATATATCAGAGGCAAATCAGAAAGCAATAATGTGACAATACCATATGCATGATATGCAAATGCAAATGCAGACTCTCGAAAGATCCCAAATGATCCATACCGAATGATAATCTATCACTCTGGATCCAAAATCCAAACTCTACATAAAATTATAGTTTGGTTCTTGACTAGTGCAAAATTAAGTTTTAGTCCCTGAGATTTGACAAATTACAAAATAATCTTTAGACTATACTAGGATAGCTAACTAACTTTTCTAAGTAGTCAGAATCTCCAAATAAGTCCCCAAACTCTCAGAAATTGACAAAACACAAAATTACAAAACGAGTCCTTAAGGACCCTATCTTACTCGAGTAACACCATGGCTTACTCTAGTAAGAAACCCCTCAGCTTACTCGAGTAAGCCAACTTGGTTACTCGAGTAATACACACATCAGATTACTCGAGTAGGCCGCTTTGCTTACTCGAGTAAGACAGACATTTGATTACTCGAGTAAGCTAAGCCCTTACTCAAGTAAGACACAACCCAAAATTTCCCAAAATTCATCTAACATGATTTAACCGACCTAAATCAATACCAAACATCCATATTGGCTCTAAACAAAGCCCTGAACATGAATCTAGGGTCAAATCCATCAAAACAACTCGGAAGCATCCTAGATTGACCAAAACGAATAGTTTCAAA
The DNA here is from genome assembly GCA_948243855.1 of Flueggea neowawraea. Classification (NCBI taxonomy): domain Eukaryota; kingdom Viridiplantae; phylum Streptophyta; class Magnoliopsida; order Malpighiales; family Phyllanthaceae; genus Flueggea; species Flueggea neowawraea. The sequence goes on from CAODLS011960564.1 coordinate 12,443, forward strand.
CCCATTTATGCAAATCCTTGATTCCAAATGATCTCGAGCTATCTCTAGATGATTCTAGACTCACAATAACCCGAATAAACAAACACTAACACTTATACCAACAAAAAACATGAATTCAAACTTATGAGCATTTTATTCAAAACCCTAATATGAACAATCATGCATAAATAGGAACAAAAAGGGTTTAAAAGCTTATTCTTACCTTAAAAATGATTAGGAACGAAGGAGAGTCAATTATGATGACCTCTGAACGGAATGAGAGTGATTTGAGAAAGAAAAGAGAGCGAAAGGCTGAATGAGTCGAGTAGGGTATTTATAGACCCTACCCCAAAACTAGTGCTTACTCGAGTGAGCCCTAATGCTTACTCGAGTAACACATCTCTAGGTGTTCTTCGTGTTCATCTAAGAACACGGCTTACTCGATTAACTACAACAGCTTACTTGAGTAATACACACCTCAGCTTACTCGAGTAACGCTCGAATGCTTACTCGAGTAATCCATGAGTCATCTTACTCGAGTAACACCTCAAGCTTACTCGAGTAATCCCATAAAGAAATCAGCAATCATTCGCTCAACACTCCAGCAACTAAAACCAAAACAAGATTGAACGAAACACTACAGAGAATCTGATCAGAATCTTACGGGGTATTACACGAAGATACCATAATTTCGGTCCCACATAGCATGAATTCTTCGTTCAAGCAACATATCAAATCTCAAATCGAATTTATTAATTATTGCCTCCTAATAACGAATCAGACGTTTCCTCAAGTTTCTCAAATTTTCCAAATTAGAAATAAGTTGAATGCAACGAGAATTCAATTCCAAACCAATATGAATTCCTTGTTCACTTAATATAACAAATCTCAAAATTTCACTGAGATAACCTCAAATCACCTCATGTAACCTCAACTGCAGACATACTAATCTTGAATCAATTTTGAGATTTACCACATCTCGAACTACAAATTCAATTCATATCCTCCTCGAAGAATAAGGGATCATATGCCAAATTTACCAAATGGATCTCTCTAACAAGAGTGATACCGACTTAGAGTATCTTACGACAATTAGTGCACAAGCAAAAATATGACACCAAAACCAAATAGAAATCAAATGACATATGGACAAGAGTTCAAATGACTAGGCAAATCCCTCAGATCCACTACAAAATGCGCTCAAAACATCTGCTTGCGGGGCACACTGAGACGACGACAAATGAGGTGATGTCCCTACCTCCAAATAACCATGCGAATCCCTCGGGTCCACTACAAAAGATCAGTGGCCTCAATGACGGCCCAACTGGCGACTCCAAACGGGAATCCATATTCATGAATGAAATTGAGAAACAGAATGCATATGCACAAATCAATATGTTGACCATTACCACAGTATCACGATATATATCAGAAGAGCATACAGAGGCAAATCAAACTGACTTGATCAAAAATACCTAGGCTCCACAACCGACCCAGATAATGCGAAACCTAACTCTCTGATACCACATTTGTCACGACTCATTGTGGGCCCATACCGACATACGAGGCAAACAATCTGTGGAAGCCCGACCCATCTCATACAAGCCTCAAAGTACATAACTTAACAAACTCATTTCTAACCATATTAAAACCATTTGTAAAGTTTAATAAGTAGAAATCCAAACTTGTTTAAAACGTAAGTTTTTTTTATTTATATATATAATAGAATATTCGATAAATAATAAATCATTACAAATATCAAATAAGTTTACAAAACATAAACCCACAAGTAAACCGGTGTACAACAACTAACAAAATAATAATAATGAGCCCAAACAAAAGGGCACTGACTGCAACTGCAGAAAGCCTTACCAATAATTGAATGCCGAGAGACCACAATTAACCAATATCACCTGCAAGTAAGAACATAAGAAAATAAATAGAAAAGAAAGGGGTAAGAACCTTAGTGAGGAAACGACACTCTAGAGCGGCACCGGGCCTGATGCAAACCGTTTTAAAATATCACATGCAGATATAAGTGTATATACGTATACACGCCACGTACAAAGTAGTAGTGTCGAAATTCATTTCGAAATCGTTCGCAACCAAGGCAAACAACAAACAGTAATTGTAAAAGATCTTTATTTTCAAATCAAGAACACAAATCTCCAAATATTCTTTGAAAGATTGTACTCGTAATTTATCAATATACTTCTTTTCAAATTATGAAGCATCAATATTGAAATATATTTTTTTCAAATCAGATACTCAATATCAAGACTTTCGTTTTCAAATCATATAAATCATGAAGCACAAATATCGACATATTTTTTAAAAATCAAATACTCAATATCAAAACTTTCGATTTCAAATCATATACTACCAATATCAAAATATTTGGTTTTAAATCATATAACGCAAATATCAAAATATTTGGTTTTAAATCTTATCATTTCAAAATCAATCTAACATGGGACTACTTATCAAGGCCAACGTCGACTCTGTCACGAGGTCATATGTGGTATCTCACCACTGGTTATATACATGGACTTCACCACTAATCAATATCATATCATGTGTCGGGCCGAGGCATATGGCTACCAACATCCCTAGTAGCTGGGAGTTCTCAATTCATTGGTACCAAAGGTCACGATTTATCCCTGTAACTAATTTGTCCCAAGTCATCATAATTAAATCATAATTTTACCAAAATGTATTCGCAAATTCAAATTTATATTAGTGGTAAAACCACCGTCAAATTATGCAATAACATATTTCACAAATCAATAGCAAATGAAATAAATAACATTTATTTCATAGAAGTATAGATTCCGCAGAATCTTCATTTCAGAAAAACAAAACATTTTTCCTTCTTACAAATCAAATACTCATCAGCAAAACGTTTATTTCAAATGAAACCTCAAAATCCAATCAGAGTGGTTTTTAACAAAACCATAATAAATATCCAAACATGATATTCTTTTTAAACTATCAAAATTCCAAAATCAAATTATTACCAATACTTCATAATTCAAATAACTTTCCAATACAAATTTCATCTTTTACCAAAATTTTTGAAAAATTTTAGAAAAACAAATTCAATCAAACAAATCCTCATGTAGACCAAATTTTAATATTTTTGATCCTTAAATTATTTTGAATTACATGCTATGGTCGTAACACAACAAAAACGTATAAATTATTTTTGATCCTTAAATTATTTATGGGTTTTAGCAAAAAATTAATGACGAGGTATCTTAAGCATTTTTTCGTCATCGGATTTGCTAAAATCCGGCTATAGCCACCATGTGGAACAAAAATGGAAGTTGAATGACGGTTGTGAACCCTAATTCAGTTTTCTGACCATTCGGAACAAATGGGTAACGTTGAGGGACCATGAGGAAATTAACCCAGCCTTTCCTCTTCGCAAAGAGCGAAAAACCGGGGAGAATGTTCTACTGTTGCCAGTAAAGTACCAAAGTAACCTTGTGCTCTTCTCCCAAACCCAAGCAGCACCGAGAATACTTCCGTCTTTTCATTCTGAGGCAAAAGTTAAAGCAGATATTATTGAGTTCAGGCGCGCTCAGGCAAAAATCCTCTTAAGACAAAATCCCCAAAATCCCTATCTCTTCCCTTCTCAAACTCAAGGTTTCAAGATAACGCAAAACCCTCTTCAGAGACTACTTGGTGACTGGTGAAACTGGAAAATGGCGATTTCTTCAGGGGCATTCTCCACCTTTTTCTCCGCCGATACTGTGTCGTTTCTCCGTCCTTCTTCCTCCTCCAGTGTCAGGTTGGTAGTGACGGCTGCTCGCCCTGCTAATCTGCGCCTGGTGCGCCCTGTGAGCTGCGGGGCGGCGAATTCAGCAACGACTGGGAAGAAGGAGCCGCGTGGCATAATGAAGCCGCGGCGCGTGTCTCCTGAGATGGCGGAGCTTGTTGGGGCTTCTGTAATCCCTCGCACCCAAGCTCTTAAGCACATCTGGGCTTACATTAAGGAGAACAATCTTCAGGTCTCTCTCTCTCTCTCTCTTGGTTTACGGGGTCGTTTTTAAGTTCCCTTTTCATAAAAATTTCAGTTCTAGGTCGAATAAATGTTTGGATAAGGTTGTATCTGTACAGAGTAGAAAGCAAAGACCTTTTGAAGTTAATTTTATCTGTTTTCTTTAGATAATATTGTGTTTGTTTTGTAAATAGTTGTCTTTGTGAATAAAATTACCCTTCTCAGTCGAATAGTTACACATTAAACATCCTAGAAGTAGAAAAAATAAAAAATGCTGTTATGAAATTGAGGTATATTATTTACATGACTGATTTTTGGTTTTTTGTTGATTGGATTTTTTTCTTTTGCGTGGTCGGTTCTATACTCTGTTGTGTATAAATGATTTATACAATTTCAAAGCATAGTTGATTTTAACTTATAGGTTGTGTTCTTGCATTTGTTTCGTGAATGCTCAAGAGAGGAACTAATTGAATGGTAGTTCATTGTGGGAAATTGCTCACGGCATGTAATTTTTGAATAGGGAGTGGCTTTTTGTGTTTCAGTCTCTGGTTAAATTTCAAAACTGATGGTTTGGTTGGAACTTCTATGATTTCTGTTACAGCAATAATAGGGACGATGGCTTAGGAGGTTCCTTTTGGATAATAAAACAAAAGAATTTAGATTATACTTGCCCTGTTTTCGTACCATTCTGTTTGTATGCAAGTTAATTTGCATCATCCATTTGGTATTTGTTACGTTTTTCTCCTGCTTTGCGCACTTAGGCATTACATTCTTGAACATTTGCAATAGTTCTCTGACACACTTGTGTATGAAATGAAACCATCTCTAGTTTGTGGAGTTTGCATGCTCTGCTTCATGAATTAGTTCCTTTTTTTGATACTATCTACATCAATATGGATCATGGACTACTTACATTGCTGCCATTTTGTTAAATTTTAATGGATTCCTGCTATTTTCAGGACCCTAACGACAAGAAGATCATTATTTGTGATGAGAAGCTGAAGAAGATATTTGCTGGTAAAGATCGTGTTGGGTTTCTGGAAATCGCAGGCTTGATTAGTCCTCATTTTCTCCAAGAAAATTAAGGTTGTGGTTTGGACTATGAATCATCTTTTTGTTCGGGTTCACTCTTGTTAGCCGATGATAGTATGGTACCTAATACCTGCTCTTATGAAAGCTAGTAGTGGTCTAGTCATCTAGTAATTTCGTACAAAACTAGCTTTTAGTAAGTGTTCTTCTTACGGATTCTTTGAATCTGTATGTTTTTCACGTCGTTATGGTTAGTAACTGCAAGTAATACTTTGTTGTTAGTAACTGCAAGTAATACTTTGTTGAACATCTTGAATTTTTGGTTCAATTATTTATAAAAGTTTTATGGGGTGCTATTTTTTTTATTCATGGGCTCCCACAAGGAATCAAATTCTCGATTCCATAGTGTTGGGTTGATTTGAACACCAATGAGTTACAACTTATTTGTACAATGGCCTTTATTTGTTCAAGGCCGAGAGGCTTTTCATTAGCTGGAGATTTCACTATTTTTCTCTGGAATCTCAACATTTTTTCTTTTGTTTGGGGTGACAACCATTTTTTTTAAATGGTTTTATCATTCCGACAGCTGATTTGAGATATTAGTTTGGGGGCTCAGGAATGTTTTTGCATGAAGTCGAGAATCCTATTCCTATGCCGAAAAACGGTACAAGTGTGGTATATGAATGACCACTTTACTTCAGAGCATATCATTTCACTTCTTTTGTTATTTTTAATGATTTTTTGTTTTTTATTTGATAATGGTATATAATTAATTTTTAAATTTACCAATCATAGTTCAATAAATTAATTTTAATTTATTGAACTCAATTGTTTTGACAAGTAATGTAATAATTTATAAATATCCATGTTTTTATTTCCAGCCGTTCATTTCCTCTTCTTTTCTATGTAACTCTTGAATTTAATATATGAACCAGTTGAAGAGCCTGCACGTTGCGCATGTATCGTCGTACTGTTATTTATTTTATTTACTTTTTTAGAAAAAATAAAATAATTTAAATAAAACAATGATAATGTGTGTAAATAATTGTATGTAAAGTGATAATTGATTAATTGCGATAAAATATTTAATAAAGTTTTAAAAATTAATTTTTATGATAAAAATAATTAATCTAATTAATTATAAAGAATGTGACAATTATAAGCATATGAATAATAATAGTTATTTATATTACTTTCTTAGA
>CAODLS011960659.1:0-16819 GCA_948243855.1 Flueggea neowawraea
GAGTGAACGTAGGTTAAGGAGGATTGAACCACTATAAATTGAGGCTTTGTTTTCTCTCGCATTACTCTATTTACTTTCCTTTATATTTGTGAATTGGTGATTTTATTGCTTTTGCATTTAAGTTTGATTTTACTTGTTTTAAGCTTTATTATATTGTTTAATTTGCAAAAGTTTTCAACAAAGTTTTTAACTTGCTAAAAATCCAATTCACCCCACTCCTGGATTGTCATTTCTTATTGGGACTAGGAATTTCAATAACTTAAAATTGCCACCACCCAAAACAACAAAATCCTATAACTAACTTCAATCTCCGCCTCACGTTCCACTATTTCCAGTCCGCCGTTTGAAACGCCCACTTCGCATCTCCTCACTCGTTCGTGTCTCCTCCCTCGTCCGCGTCTCCTCCGTTTGGTCGCAACATTCCAAAAACTCGTGCAATTGTCCATAGCCGATGCCCACGTTCCAAATCCACGATCTACAAGAACAAAGAGAGAACGACGATGAGAGCCACAAGAGAAATCGAGAGTGAGAGGAGCGATGAGACAAACTAAGATTAAGAGCGACGAGAGAAGAGAACAAAGAAAGAGAGAGCATGAGAGATAAGAGAGAGAAAAATGAGATTTTGGGTCGAGAGATTTTGAATTCAAGAGAAAACGCATTTTAAAGGATAAAAATGTGGTATTTCTCAAATTAGCATTCTAAAATATCGCACATTAGAGAACATGTATCTACATTGTGACACACTGGAAATTACAAATCATGGAGTGACATATGCAAAAATTGAGTGTTTAATTGTGACATATCACATAATTAACTCAATACAATGCAGGCTTAATTTCTGGGACAGTAAGCCCGCATGTCATCCACTGGCATCATACGGAACAACTGCATGTTCCGCATGATGCCCACAAACATCTTTTTATTTGTTTTTTTTTTAAAAAAATTAACGGTCATGACCGTTGTTGTCATTTTTTTATTTTCGTCAAAAGACCGTTTGAAACTGATTTTTTAAAATTTTTTGAAAGATGATCCAAAGTGGCAGCTGGTGATACCTATGTTTACGCCATCCAAAATGACTAAAAATAATGAAAATGGTGCATATACAAGTTCTTCTAATGCTGATACAAGTGTGGAAGTCAAGGCAAATGAAGTTGAAGAGGAAAGGGAAAGCGAAGGACAGTGGAGAAAGCATCGCCCATGTTTTGGACCCAAAGTAGAATGAATGTAGAGAAAATATAGAAGCCAAAATACAAGTTGGAGAAGAGATAAATCAGCTCGCCGAATTTGATTTATTTATAAGGGATTTGGACTGGAATTGAGGAATTTTACCCAACCGATTCCAATTTTATTGTTTGGCTAAGAGAAAGAATTTGTAATTCCAATTCCATGCTCAATTCCTTAGAATTGTAATAAGGCATTCTCCAATTCTTAAGGTAAGACCCAAGAATTCACAATTCTTCATCTCTCTCTCTCTCTCTCTCTCTCTCTCCCTTCCTCCCCTTAAAAAATATTTAATTATTTAATATTAAGTTCATATTAAATAATTGAATATTTAATTTTTTATTAAATAATTGTTTAAATAATCAATTCTAATTTTTATCATATTCTAATTCTAATTCAATTTTCTCTCTCTCCCTCTCTCCCTCTCCCCTTTCTCTCTCCCTCTCTCCCTATCCCCTTTCTCTCTCCCTCTCTCTCTCTCTCTCTCTCTCTCTCTTCCTCTCTCTCCCTCCCCCCTAAAAAAATATTTAATTATTTAATATTAAGTTCATATAAAATAATTAAATATTTAATTTTTTATTAAATAATTATTTAAATAATAAATTCTAATTTTTATTATATTCTAATACTGATTCAATTTTATCTCTCTCTTTCTTTCCTCTTTCTCTCTCTCTCTCTCTCCCCCTCGCTCTCTCCCCCCTCTCTCTCCCTTTAAAAAATATTTCATTATTTAATATTAAACTCATGTTAAATAATTAAATATTTAATGTATATTAAATAATTATTTAAATAATCAATTTTAATTTTAATCATATTCTAATTCTGATTCAATTCAAATTCTGTATGTTATTCAAAAATAATAATTTTAATTTTTATTCAATTCCATTTATGTATAAAATTTATTAAAATATAAGAATTCTAATTCAATTCTAATTCCAACATAATTAAAATTTCAAATTTAATTTCAATTTCAATTCCAATCTTGTAATCTAAATAGACCCTAAATTATTTGTAAAGTACATGTCAAATATGACAATTTCATTGTATCTTAAAGGGTTTCACGGACTTTCATGTACTTGAAATAGAGAGTAGAAATCTTTTTTAAGAAAGTGATATTGTTACACGCCTTAAAATAATATTTTAAACCTGTGGTTTCCAACATAATCTACCATTTAATCAACAGCCTTAAAAAAATATTTTTAGTGCTGAAACGAAAGAACAAGACTATTCCATGCGCAAGTAGATGTTTCGAAGATAGAGGTGAGATTAGCGGATGAAAAATATGTTTAGTGCTAAAACGAAAGAAGAAGACAATTATATGCATAAGTATATCTTTGGAAGATTTTTGAATGAGATGATCAACTTGCATTAATTAATATACGCGGTCACTGTAATCATTGCAAGAGAAAATGATATCCTCATCATCAGATTCTAATTTTTCCATCATTGCAACTTTATGGTTACTCCATCATGGCTACACATTCCCATATATAATTCCGACTAATCAATCACCCAACTTTATGTTCTTAAAGAAAGTACCTCTAAAACTTCTTTGGGTTAATTATTTAACTAGATTTTTTTTGAAATCATTTAATTAGATTTTTAAGAAATGTAAAACGTTTAACTAACTCTTTTTGATAATTTATTTTATTTGCTCCCACTTTAAATTAAACTCATAACCCCTTCTAATTTATAAGCCTTTTGTTTGAGAAATATAAGATTTAACGGATAAAAAAATAGAACATATTAGATAATAAGTTTTTGAACTGTAAAAAATAAAGAAAGTTATGATTTTTAAAAAAGACATAGTAAATACCTGAGGTTAGGATATCTGGCTTTCACCCAGGACACCTGGGTTCGATTCCTGACAATGGAACTTTTGTTTTTTAGTTGGGTTGAGCTACTAGTTTTCACGAAAGGTTAGACATGCAAATCACATAGAGGAAACATGACAGATAAAAATAAATAGAGAAATATGGTCACGACCCATAGTCGGACATGTGACCGGCATACGAGGCAGATCGTCTGTGGAAACTCGATCCATCCCGCACAAACCTCTGTGATAAGATATACTATACTTATCAAATTATTTATTTAAAATATTTATAAAAGCATTTATAAATTAATTAAATCATATATATATATATATATATATATATATATATATATATATATACAAATACCAATAAAAATATATATATACATATATAGTAATATCAAAAAAATATCAGTGAAAATTTAAATCACCAGAGTAAACTCCAAAATACAAACGAAGCCCAGTATCCCATCAGTAACCCGATGTGGAGCTCTATGACATAGCAAAGTAGAGTCTCGAACGATGACACTCACTATAGTGAAGAAGCGCCTCACTAGGTCCGAGGTACGTATCAGATGTGCGTCCAAAAGATGTCACCTGCGAACAAATGTATAACATGGACAACAGAAGAAAAAAGGGTAAGATTCCCTAGTGAGGAAACAACACGTCAGACCGTCTCGTACGTGCCTCACAAAGACCGGTTTGAAATTCTTTTTCAAAATACCGCACACATATACAGATATCATATAATATACACACTATATACATAATACATTTGCTGAAATCGTTTTACCAAAACGTTCGCATCCAGAACATTCACATGCATTCAGGCAATATATACATATACTTGTGCATTCATAATACGGGACCATGAAATATTTCCATATCCATATAGCAGTGTGGACTTCGCCACCTGACTGCTCAATAAACGCGTATATCTGGCTTAGATACACGGTCACCCCAATCCCTGGTGACTAGGGCCATGACAAAACATTGGTATACCAAAGGCTACTTCGACCCTGTAACATAGGTGTCCCTATGTCAAAGTGTTATATACATAGTATTCCACATACAATCATGCAATATCTTTTCCTTTATACCATCATTTACAAAATGCTCTTGTATATATATACCCATATATACTTCAGATTTTCCATATCAAAACGTTGGTTAATAATAATCACATATCCATATTATTAATTAACCCAATACTTATTAGTCAATTTATGTCATAGAGACATATCAAAAATAGTATACTTAAGTTTGAAGACACAACCTATGTGTCTGAAGCTGCTATTTCACTCACTTGGTATCCAAAGTCGTGGATCCAGTCAAATATCGCTAGTGGGTGGTTGCTCCTGCTGGCAGACACAATGAGATGTACATATACATACATAGCAACTATCAATATGTGGTACTGTGGCGGTATCGATGCATGTATGCGAATGCAAATGCTGACTAACTCTCGATGGCATCGAGAACTTATGCCAAAATACCCAAACTCTCATTTTGATCTATACCCGACCTATCAAACACTCATATTGGCTGCAATCAGCCTCTCAAGCAAGGATCTAGCCTCAGGTCCTACAAACAACCTCAAAATCATCAAGAATCCAAATTCTCATATTCGAATTTCTTGACCCACTCGACACAAATCGTCCAATCTTGACACCCAACGTTAGATCTATGTATTTCTAACATCTATATATCATAATACATCAGATACAACTCTGGATCTGATGATAAATCTACCAAAATTTGGAACCCTAGCTCGGATTAAACCCATTTCGTTCAAACACAAAATCCTTGAAAACCGAAGCTAGAATCCTGTGGTTACAACCTTAACCAAGCTTAATCTACCCATATTTAACTTCCTTTACAATAGAAAAGGAAGATCTGAACAAAACCCCAAAATTCGTTCAAAACCCTAGATGAACAAATATGAGGTGAGATGGCAGAAAGAAGAGATCAAAGAACGATTCTTACCTTCAGAATCACAATGAAAGTGTTGAGGAGTGATTGCAAGTGCAGAGGAGTAGTTGAGAGAGTGATTTTGGTGGTTGAGATGAGTTATGACAAAAGAGTCGTAGGTGGGTGTATTTATAGACCCTCAGAACTGAAACGTGGCATTTCATTTAATGTTCGTGGAAAAGGCCCATATACGCTCGTTGAACCTTCCTTTACGCACGTTGAACGAGTACTACATGCATAGACGAAGCTCATGTGTACGTAGACGGCAGATCTGGCGACCTTTCCCTCACGGATCCAGGATCAACGTTCACACCACCTAGTGTTATGCACGTAGATCACCACGCTCACCACGGTTCCAAGTCCAAATCACGTCCAATGTCCGCGTACGTCTCCAATGCACACAGACGTGCACAGGCACATTCACGGTCTGGATCAGACATCCATCTACGCAAGCAGTACAATCACCTACGCACGTAGACGATCCCCTGACCTTAATCTATGCGCGTAGAACGCTCGTCAACGTACACAAATGATCTATTATGTGCTTTGCACACACAAACCACCTCCAAACATTCTCGATCGAAGTTTAACACCTCAAAACTCCAAATTTCCCTGAAGTCTTAACGAAATACCATCAAATTCCCGTCAAAATAAACGGGATATTACAAATATGCTTTCTTATAGTTACAAAACATTAAACATTGGTTATATAACATATTAAGCAAATGGAATTTATTCAATCAATAGAGTGAAGAATTAAATTTTCTGTAATGATGGTCATGGTCAAATGACAAATGAATCACTTTAGAGAGGTAGAGAGAATGTTTTTTTTTTACAACTTTAACAAGATCACAAAAGCTTGAAAGATTATTAGTCTGATTTTTTTAAGCATTGTTAGTAAGAAATTAGAAAATAACAAAAAGAGATAAGAATGCAAACGCAAGTTTTATAATGGTTCGATCAATTCTTCGTGCCTACACCTACTCTTACATTCTAAACTTACATTTCACAATTCTTGCCACGAGGGTTTTGTCTTACAACCTTCACTTTTCAAAACTAGTTGCTTTAAGTGCAACTGAAAATCAATGGTAATTTAACAATATTCCAACCCTTAATGATCGGGTTTTTGCAAGTGCACATGAATTGATTGTAGTAATAAAAAACTGAGTATTCCTCGAGTAACATCTCCATACAGAACGTGTCTAATTGTGATCAAATGAAAATGTAAAAGCAATTAAAAACATCAAGAGGTTGTTTTTGGGGTTTTGAAAATAAAAGCAAGCAAGAATTTAAACATAAGTTCTCAATAATAAGAAAACGTTAGGGCTTTCAAGATGAAACCAAGGATTTAGTTGTCAAATGAATGAAAATGGGTTTTAAGAAATGGGTATGAGTGTTCTCTCCACATGAATCACTCAAGACCTCTTTCGATATCACTCAAGTCGTACCTATAATTTCTTAGGAAGGTTCTTTCGGCCTCACCTAGCCAAATTATGTCCATTAAATTCATAGAGGAATTTCATTGAACACCTTGTAGGAACTAAGCATGTCTACTCTAGCACTCAACAAGTTATGTAATAGTTGACCTATTTTCATAATTTTTATGCAAGGGTTGATGATCATTCACTATATAAAGAAGAAAAAAGGAAGGGTTGCACCCTATTTTCATAATTTTTATGCAAGGGTTGATGAACATTTTTAGAGACATGAAACTCCCCAATTTCATTCCCCACTCTAAATGCTATAATTACCTTCTTCAAATCAATAGAGACACCCTTGGTGGCCAAGAATGGTCTCCCAAGTATGATGGGGTGTCACATGCATCATCCATATCTAAAACATAAAAAACGGTAGGAAAGAAAACTTACCTAAATTTACCAAGATGTTCTCTACAACTCCAAATGGTTGCTTGATTGATTGATCCGCAAGTTGGAGTCTCATAGTTGTAGGTGTTAGCTCTCCAATCTTGAGCTTCTTATAAATGGATGATGGCATTATATTGATCGAGACACCCAAATCACACAAAGACTCTACATTTGCCAATTTACCAAAGGTGCAAGGAATTTTAAAACTCCCCGGGACCTTTAGTTTTGGTGGATATTTGTTTAATAAAATTGCATTACACTCCTCGATAAATGCTACCATAGACTTGAACCCATGCATTCAAAACATGGAAGTGGAGGTTTTACCAACTCAACTAATTCACTTGACCTAAATAATGTAACATCTCACGTCGCTTGGGAGATGTGGTGAGGTGTGGTTTGTAATGCCTAAAATCTAACTAATAGTCAACTTAAGTTAACATTTTTGGATCAATGGTTTGAGCTTGAAAATTGTCGGGACAATTGGGTCTGGGTTGTTACAAATAAATTAAATATAATCAAGAATAATTAAATATTTGTAACAATTAAAAAATAAAAATAATCCAATTTTTTTAAAAGTCACATATGAATATGTGAATTTTCAAATATACAATATATACGTGGAAAGAAGAACACATCTCTTTAGCAACTTTAGATAGCATTTCCGAGTAGCAATTGTGCATGTTGCGTCATTATTGGTAAAATATGTCATTTGATTAGTAACGAAAATGTAAAAATATATTCGTAGCCAAGTAGCTAAATGTAAATATATTATCATTTTATTGAAAATTATTCAAAAGTTTCCACCTCATCCTTCCTTGACAGTGATGTCATGTCCATTCTCATCATTATATCGTGCATAAGGACATCTTTAACAGTCTTCTTTTATTATATATTATTTAATTTAAATTATTTTTATTATTTATTTAAAAATTTTAATTCAATTTTTTTATTTTTTTATTAATATTTTATTATCAAATTAAAAAAAGAGTTAATATTAATTTTACATAAATATAGAGTCAATATTCAGTCTTTTTTATTTTTAAATTTAATAACAAAATATTAATTAATAAATTAAAGAGTTGAGTATTTAAAAAATTTTAAGACTAATTAAGTTATAAAATAAATTAAAAAATATTATTTTAAGGAGCACAATAAAGAGTCTATTGGTCATACTTCATATTCATAAATCAAAACTTTTTGTAAACCATATTCATATCAAAAAATTTCCGGCTAAAAAAATCATACTTTTTTGGTTCTTTAATTTCACATAATCACTCACAAACTTTTCTCATTTCATTCAAATTTTAGAAGTCTCTTATTTCATTTTTATAACAATTATCTAAATATAAATTTAATTCACCAAAATTTATTAATTTGAAAAATATTAATTAAATTTATAAATATATGGTTCAACATGAGAAATTGTTCTAAAAGCTTCAACTATATTACGATTTGAAAAATCTATCTTGCGTAAGTTTCTTCAGAGAACAACTTTCAAATAAAAAATTAAGCATAACTCCACCCGCTTTAGATTCTTAACCAATATTCTTATTTATCCAAAAAATAAAATCACTGAATAAGTACACTCTTTGTGATATTCCTGGTTGCAAATTCTTTTTTCTTTTTCTTTTCTTTTGTTGATTCTTAGGAAATTCCTCATCAGAATCTCACCGAAATTAAATTATTCAGATCATAAAAAAATACAAAATAAAAATCCCCATTTCTCACATTCTCAGACTTATCTGCCAATAGAAACTCTTTTTTTCTTTCCTTTCTCTCTCTTTTTTATGTTACAATTAATAGCTTAATGACTTTAGCACTTCCTCATTTTAAAACTAGTTGAATGGCATGCCCCATGATCGTAATATCTTTACAGAAAAGATAAAAAACAATTATTTGGATAGTGTTTTAAAACTATTGAAAACTAAATATTTTATTCTTTCAGAATAATTTGAATTTCCCAAGTTCAATATGAAGAAAGAACCTAGACTTCAAGTATTTACCTAGAAAATATAATTGATATCATGAGTTATGGTACAATAAATATTTCTTATAAATTCTTTCTCAAATTATATCTATTTTTATAATTGCGGGGTCTAAAATAAACTAATTATTATCAAATCTAATTTTATGTGGATTAAAAATTTAGAAAAATGAAGAGAGTAAGTTAGTATTCTACTGCAAAGTTCTCCAGCGAGCTGTCTAAGCATCTAACCGTGAAAATTCTTAGCCTAACCAATATTTCATGCATATAAAATCTTGATGATATAAGTATTTCTTAGTAAAAAAATGATCATGTATGTATTTTTTTGGAATAAAAAACATAAGTTTTGATCTTCTCTTCTCTAAATAAACATTAAGTATATAATATAATGAGACTAATCAATTAAGACTATAATTAAAGAGAAATTAATGCATGGATAATTTAATAAAAATAGTTTAAATTTGAAAAAATATCAAAATTTTAGAAAAATTAAATCATCTACCCTAACCACCTCAATGACCTTTGATATACTATTTTATTCATATTTATATAATATATAAATTGTTACTAGTTAGTAAGTACTTTTATCTCAAGTGATGGAATCATATCATCCATGACGACTTTCACCTAATTAACCCATCAACTTTGTGTAACTGATGAATTCAAGTATTTTTTTTCTTTATTTTGAGAGAAAGTAGAAATGGTAAAATAATAAAACAACGTGAATTTAATGTGCTTAGTTAATTTAACAAACCCATCTTTGTAGGTATGCACTCAATTGATTATGATTTTTTGAATCTTTAAAATGTGAAAAATTAGGTTATACTTTTTTTTTTTAACAAAGAGTGTTTTTTAAAATTTTGACACATATATTAAGAAAATAATTAAAATTACATTAATTATGGTAATAATTTACTAAATTAATCTTATTTATTCTTGTTGTGGACCATGGATGCGTGCTAGACCTATCCATTGAGGTATTATTCGCTCTGAACTCATGGACCCTCACAGTTTTATCTCTGAAAAGACGTCTCAGTGGTTTGAGAAAGGAAAGTGTTTATAAGCGACACTTGGCATCGACTCCTAGACAATGTGGGAGTATGACACTGCAATAGCCCCCCAGTCGATGTTAAGGGCTTAGGAACACAGTTTTTAGTCTGACAACTTTTTGCTCGAGTTCGCACAAACGACACCAATTGTTGCAGATCATGTCCGCGTGCTAGACCCATCCACTGAGGTATTGTCCGCTCTGAGCTCATGGGACTTGACAGTTTTGTCCCTAAAAAGGCATCTCAGTGGTTTGAGGCAGAAATATGCTTATAAGCGACTATTGACCTACTCCTAGGCGATGTGAGAGCATGACACTATATTTCTTGTAGAACAAATTGGATGTGGTTATTTAAATGCTATATAAATATTATTTAATAGAAGGATAAATATGGGAAAATAATAAAAAAATTTCTTAATTTTAGAAAATATCACTTATTTTGATAAAAAAAATTATGTTAATTTTTTTTTTGAAAAGAAGGGGTACTAATTAACGTCACAAGCTTTGGTGTTACAAAACAAAAACCTCTAGCTGAAAATTGTTTTTATGAAATTTTATTTGGAATTAGAAATCATTCAAACAAATCATGAGAGGTCTCATATAGTTGCCCAAAAAAAATGAGAGGTCTCATATTATGGACAAATAACAACTACACTAGAATTAAGGTGAATATAGATGCTTTATAAATGGGGTACAAGTGGAAAGCAAAGTGATCATTCACTATATAAAGAAGAAAAAAGGAAGTAATGATGTATCTGTAAAGTGCCATTCTCATCCTTTCAAATTAATTAATATTTCGCAATAAATTAGTAGCAATCATGATTCATTTAGTATGGAAAGTTTTCTTTTTCGAGTTAATAAGGAAAATTTAAAATTCTTAAATAATTGTCAAATGGGATGTGAAAGTTTTTCTTTTAATTGCTTGTAATAAAACTTGAGACAATTTTATCTATAAAATATTACTCAATTGATTAGTAAAGTGATACAAGAAGAATTTTGTCTATTAAAAACAGTGATTTGAAGTTTAGATAGGTGAAGAAGTAGTTGCCCACTATTTACAAATCAAAAACTTAAGAAAAATATCTTTCATTTTATGATTTAATTGAAGTATTGTGATTTGTTTGGTGCATCATAAAATTTATGAGCATTAAAATTGAATGGCTTGTGGCCAGTCAGAGACGTCACGGAATTATGCAAATGCGACGACACAAGAAATGCAGATAATGACATTCTTTAGAGTTTCTGGTTTATTTTTATTGGGTAGGGAAAAGAAAATTTGCATCTCTTTATCCATTCATTTAGTTTAATAGTACTGAATTGATTGTAAGAGATATATATCTAAAAATCTGTAGTTTAGTGACCATTAAGTTAATAAATTTTTAGTTTAGTGATAATGGAGTAAAAAAACTCTATTATTTGATTACAATGAAAGAAGACTTTAATTGTATAGTAGGAAAAAAAGGAAACTAAATAGAAAAAGAGATTTAAAAAGAAAAAAATAATCTCTTTTCTTCTATAAATTATTTGGTTATCTTATTGAAAAATGTTGAATAATTTTTTTATAAGAGCAAGAGCAGCAACAATAAGTGATCGCATCAAATCATCCCAACTAAATTGATATTATCTTAGTGATTTTTTCATACTCTTATTCTCTGAATATTAATAAAACAAAAAAAAATGTTATCAAAAGTACAACCCGAAAGCTGCAAACCAAACAAAAAGATAATTGACAAATCTAAAATATTCCTTCAAACATATGTCATCATCAGGGCTGGGCATAGGCCGGGCTGGAGGTATTATTTCAGCCCAGTCAACCGGGGCGGGCCGAGCTGTAATAACCCGTCCGTTTTTTACCTAACTTCTATAGCATCCCATCCATTCCGAATAGGCCTTTTATTGAACTCCGTTTAATTTCGAATGAACTTTCTTCGACTCCAATTTGAACCTCGATGTTCGGAATGATGTCTTGATGACTAGGATTGTTCAACGATGATGAATGACAAGTTTTGAGGGTTAGAATTGTTCCAGAAGTGTTAGTGTTCGTGTTTCTAAGTTAAAGACATGTCAGAAGTGGGGAATTTCACATGAAATGAGTCCAAGGGGTCATTTACGTGCGTTGTATGGAAGCTAAGCACGTAGATCATCAAGCAAAATGGTCTGGAGCTGAAAGGATACGTCTACACATGTAATATCTCTATTACACATGTAGAACCCTTCTTGTTAGGCATATACCGTGAGTTATGCACGTAAAACAAGTTGTTGTTTTTTCTACTCACGTTGCATGTGGTATTACGCACGTAGGAAAAATGCTACATGAATAGAAGAGGGTCTTGCGTGCTTAACATGCCAATTTCAGGACAGTTTTGGTGAAGCACAGACTTTTGATCTAAGGGTTTATAAATACCCCTTTGCACAACATTTTTCGTCATTTTCACACCAAAACTCACCTAAACTCTCTCAAATCCGTCTCTTTTCGTTTCTCTTGGCTCCTCATTGTTTCCGCTTTGAATCTTAAGGTAAAAACCCATCATTAATCTCTTCATTTCATCATTTTCGTTCTTGAATGGTGCATTTAGGTTTTTTGCCAAATTTGATGTTGAGTTCAGATCTGTTGATTTCTGTTGGAATGGAAGTTGAATGTTGTTTGATTATGGTTATTAGAGGCCTGAAATGCAAGGATATAACTTCGATTTTGGAGGTTTTTGAGTTTGGACGAAATGGGTATGTTCTTGAGTTAAGGTTTCGGGTTTTGATGTTTTTCTTGCTAAATCTGAAGTTATTTTTGATATATCTAGGTAGGAGGGACTTAGATTAATATGAATATTTGTGGGTTTGAATATTTGAAGTTGTTTATTCTAAGGTTCGTAGAAATCTAAATTTCTATTGAAATTTCTTAGAGAATTTGAGTTTGATTCTTGAAAACAATGATGGATTCATGTTCAGGAGGCTTAGATTGAAAAATGTGGGAGTTTGGATTCGATTTCTATTGGTTGAATCAAATTTTGACCATTTGGATAATTTGTCATTGGAGGACCAAACATGATATTGGGCATTTTAAGGACTAAATGATATTTTGTATATTTTATGAGTTAAATTATATATCTTTGGGATTTTGAGGATTAATTAATGATCATTGAAGTACTATGGATTTAGTATTAAATTTGAAATATTTTGAGGACTAGTTGGTAATTTTCCAAAGTCTTAGGGACTAGATTGTAATTTTACACCTAGTCATATTTTTGAATCATTATGTTAGACTTTGATCTGAAATGAATTTTTGGGGTTTTTTTGAGCGTTTGAGTCTGCATATGCATGTGTATGCATTTCGGTACAGTCACTGTACCATATTGATTTTGATTTTGATATATCTATTCCTGTTTTGCTTGGTTTCCGAGGAGATCAGTCATTCACTGGTAAACCATGATCTAGATTATTTACTCGGCGTCTAGGTGAGTGGATGACAACTTCAGACACATAGGCTGTGTCTCGAAACTATATTGGTTTTTTATTGTGTTCGACATATAATTGAAATTGGACTAATATAAGGATTTGTTTAATTAATAATCTGATTATGTGATCTTTAATAATCAGTACTTTTCTTTTGAAATCGAAGATATATTATATTATATTATATTATATTTTATTATATTATATTATATATATCCCTTTGATTCTAATATTCTCTGTTTTGTTCCGGAAGAAAACTTGTTTTGCTTTGAATTTGGTTTTGTATCTGAAATCCATTATATATCCATTTATACAAATATTTTTGGAAATATTTGTACTCTTTGGAATTTGACATTGCTCTGCACGTCTATTGCTTTGAGATATGATTTTGATTCTAAAAATATAATTATCCTTTGTTTTTTATCTTTTGATTTGCATGCCCTTACTATCGTACTATATTAGTATGATTTTGTTTATGATATGGGACTCCTATGCTAGAGGGTAGAAGTAGCCTTTGGTATACCATGTTTTGTGGATGCCCAGCTACCAAGGTTGTCGGTAACCATGTGTCCTGGCCCGACACATGATTTGACTTTGATTAGTGGCGGAGTCCACATCACCTCTATTATATGTGCTACATGCACACCTTTGCTTTGGTCTCATATTACGTATACTCTTACTTTGACACTAGTATTACAATATTTATTATGTCTGCATGTATGTTGTTTGCTTTTATTGCGAATATTTTTGAAATAATTTGTGAACGCTATAATTTATTAGTGTGTGTGTGTGTATATCCAATTATATCTGCATGTGGTATTTTCAAAATGTTTTCAAAATAGTCTTCGTGAGACACGTATGATGCGTTCTGGAGTGTTATCTCTCACTGGGTTCTCGCCCCTTTCTTTTCTCTGTTTATTTTTGTCACTATCTTTCAGGTGTTTCTTTGTTCTCGGTGACTCTCTGACATCCAGATACTTAGTGAGGGGTTCCATCAGATAGTGGTTGCTCTTTTGATCGTGTCACGACCCATTCTCGAGACTATGACCCGCGTACGAGTCGGACCGTCTATGGAAGCCCAGCCCATCCTGCACTGCCTTCCAAAGATTTAGAATTCTACTCATCATTTAATTTCCAAAACATTTATTGGAAAAATATTTTATAAATATAAATCAAAGGTATACCATATACTCTGGTAAAACCAAAAACAATAAATATATTAGAGTATACATACAATCCAACACCCCATAGTGGTACGAAGCTCTACAAAATAAAAGAAGCCTGAACAATAGGCATCACTAACCAAAAGGTCTCATCACGGGTGTCCGAGATGCGGAATGAACGCCGAAGCCAAAATCTGTGCACCTGGAAGATAGAATCATCTATAATAGAAAATAAAATGGGGGTGAATCCTAGTGGGGAATAACACTCCAGAGCACCTCATACGTGCCTCACAGAGTCTGTTTTGAAAACAGTTCGCAAATACCATAAGCAGTATGCATAGTATATATATAAATATACACGCTATACAATAATGGCCTTTCGAAAATCCATTTCAAAACCATTTGCAATTACAACAAACAACATGCACGAAGGCGTATTAAAATCATTTAAGATTTCAAATCATTATTTTCATGTCAAAACATATACAGGCGATAAGGGACTAAACATGCGTGATATGGACTTTGCCAACTATCACGAATCTATGGACCAGCCACAACGATGGGGACTCGCCTCCACCATAACAGATCATGTGTCGGATCAGGGCAACATAACTACCGACAATCCTGGTAGCTGGGTTTTATCAGACATTGGTATACCAAAGGCTACAAACCTAGTAGCACAGGTGTCCCTACATCGAAAACCAAAACGTACTATCGTATAGTACAAAATCACATCATGCAATCCATCACTTTAAATCATATCAAAGATATGTAATACATATATACCATTTCAAATCCAAAACAGATTATTTCACAAATAATCATTTTTATCTCAACCAATTCTTTAGATTAGTCATTTTTGGATACATATATCCAATACATCAAAAACAAGTAAATAGAGTTCGAGACACAACCAATGTGTCTGAAGTTGTTATTCACTCACTTGGCAATCCAAGCTAAAGCACCAGTCAAGTCCCACTCGTCGGTGGTTGATCTCGCTGGTAAGGACAGGAAGCTGTACACATAGCGCATCACAAATATCACAATTTGGTACTGTGGCAAATACCCAAAATGCATTATATGCAAATGCAAATGTAGACTCTTGAAGTCGCCCAAAATATAATCCGAAAGTGAATTTATCGTTTTCGACTCAAAATCCAAAATCTACGTAAAATTATAGTTTGGTCCCGACCAATGTAAAATTACGTTTTAGTCCGCGAGACTCGACAATTCATGAAATTGTTCCTGATGAACCTTGAGATTACTGACTCGCAATCCAAAAGTCAAAATCCCTAAATTCGACCCCAAACTCTCAGAAACACGAATTTAGCCTGGACTTGTAAAAATTACAAGTCAGTCCCTATGATCCCAAAAATCATATTTATCCTCAAAGTCTCTAAAATTCACAATTCTATCTATGACAGAAAGTATTTGCAAACATACCTTAATTCTGCAGCGTTGGGAAAATATTTACGAAAACGCCACAATCGTGTTCCGCTCGCATCCCAAGAAAACCATACACGCATTCCCACTCAAATTCATCCCCTGAACACGAACTTGAACTCAGATTTCACAAACAATCAACGGATTTTCCTCAAATTGCCAAAATCCAAACCAAACCCTAGCCAACACAATAACTCGTCAAATCTATAGATTCAAGGCTTGAAACATGTTCCTTTAACCTCAATGAACTCTAATTTAACAACCCTTAGCATCCATTAACTCATAATCATTCAAAAATTTGAACCCTAGACCTATTTAGCCAAAATGGATTTTATGGATTAATGCATTAAAGACATGTTAAATCCAAGAAAGAGATGTAATCTTACCTCTTAAAATGGTTATGGATGATGGACGAACCAAGCTTTGAAATCCTAGACGATTTGAGAGAGTTTTGAGTGATTGAGAAGAGTTGTAAATGAGAATGTTGGGTTTGTTGAACTCTTTAAAGGCGTCTGAAACACACCTCACGTACATCACTCTATGTCTCACGTGAGTTAGGGTACCCTTACATACGTGTATGGACATCTCACGTATGTTATCAGGGCTCAAAATTAATTCTGGACGCACCAGGCCCGACCTCACGTATGTCACTGTTCATCTCACGTAAGTGAATCATCATGGAACCCAGCACACGTACGTCAATCATTAAAAACACGTATGCTACAAAAACAGTGAAAGCTTACGTACGTTAGGCTATCCTAACGTGCGTTATTCTCTTACCTACGCACGTTAAATGCCTGGTTTCTCCTTTCTTGACTTCTCTTCTTACCGAACTCGTCCCGGATCATTTTCAACACTTAA
>CAODLS011961013.1:0-10300 GCA_948243855.1 Flueggea neowawraea
AAAGGTTGTGGGGCGTGCTACCTCCTTAAGGTAATCAAAAACCTGCTAAATAATGAGTTTAAGAGAGTATTTATATGTGTTCTCCCTCAAAACCTAATTCTAATCCTAATAGAATTGATAAAATAATAATAATAATAATAATAATAATAATAATAAGGTCTAAATATTGCTCCAGCAATAATTTCGAGTTATGAGCCTTCAACCACATCCAAGAGGCTCTAAAATCGAGGTCCATAAGCTCAGCACACGGCCCAATGAACAACCGTCAAAGTTGGTCAACGCGTCTATTACGACGTGGTCACACAGAAATGCAGTTTTCGCCTGAAATGCATAGAAACAGCTCTAATCATTCATGTTTAACCAATATTCCACCTAAAACACCAAAGAAGCATAAAAACATAAAAATACACGAATAATAATAATTAATAATACAAAAATATATAAAGTGCAATGTAAAGTATGCATAAAATACAACCTATCACATAGCCATGTTCCTATAGGTATGGAACAGAAAAAGTGTTGTATAAATGCCGAATAATTTTTTTTGAAAATAGCTAAAAATGCCGAATATAGAAGAAATAGTATTTGCGGAAACGATCAACTTTGCAACTCCTTTTCGATAAATAAACGTGGCATGCATGTCCCTTCACACAACAATTAAAAGCTTCTTAGAGCTTATTTGTTTTATTCATAAATCATGACCACATACATATAGGTCTTGCATTCATTGCTCTATGTTTTGATAATGTTTTGTGTGAAATTTGTGTCCAATAACAGTAAATATCGAATCATAAAAAAAGTGACTTATAGTTGTAAGAAATTTGAACAAGTAAAGCAATATAAGTAGTCACGGAAGAAAAAAAGAACCAATATAAGTAGGTCTCTTGGCTTAGTTGGGATCACTAGTTTGTCTTGCGGAGGAGACGACCATATATGTCTTCTTCAAATGACAAAACAATGTGGATGTGAAATGCTATGCCTAGGAACTGACTCAGAACAAATATTTTTTTGTCGCGGCTCGATGACAAACAGAGTGATAACAGAAAACTTGGTCATTGTATTTTTATAACATTAAAATGAATAATATTGAATTTTTAAAATTACACTACTAATTAATCGAGTTTAGAGTGAGAAAATACCTATATAATATATTATATCTAGTAAAGTATTACTTTACTATGTCGTTTTCTTAGAAATTTATTATTCATATCTGTTTTAAATAATTCGTTTTATAAAGAATTTTTTTTCTAAAAAAATATGTGTCTTTATTCAAGACAAGAATTTGTCTTGAATTGATACAGACTACAAAATTGTCTTTGTCAATTTGTTAAAATATCCCTAAAAATCTAATATAGTTTTGTAGTCTTCTATTAAAGATGGGAAAATTTGTCTTGAATGAAGATACCACACTTTGCTCTATGATATTCGAAGTATTGATATACCAATATTAAACAAATGTTACTTTTGTTTATATTTGAGTAATTATGTTTCTATATCTGAAATTTAGTTTTGGGTGAATCCTATTTCTAAAAATAAGATACATGATATGCTAATTTTGCAATTCTCATGTTTAGGGATGGCATAGGACATAATTAACTCTATGTTAAACCCAAGGAACCATATCTTAGCCCCACCAAGAGACAAGTGCATCTCTGCAAGCGCAAATGAGAGGGAAAATTTAACATTTATACTAAATTAAAATTCAGATTTTGATAAATGTCTCTCAGATTTTCAAATATGAAAAATACTATATAAAACAAATTAGATTTGATAAATGCCATTTTTGAGAAAATTGCGATATTTTTATGAGAAATTGATTTTTTCACAAAAAAATAAATTTCAAGAGAAAAAATCTGATCTTTTAGAATATATCGGATGCTCTCCACTTGTCTCCAAATCACAATTTTTGTAGATCAAATATCTTCAAATTACAAATTCTTTATAAATTTTTTCGATAGTCTCCAAATGTCTCTGAAAACGAGTTTGCAATTTTTTTTATAAGACGTTTAGTTAAATTTAGATGGTTTTTAAAAATCTCCAAAAATGTTTAATTATTTATATATTATTTATTTTATTTTATTTTTTTAGCAAAAATTAATTTGGTGTTCAGTTTACAAACATCTCCAAATGTATCTGTATGTCTCAAAATGTATCCATAAGTCTCTAAATGTATCCATCTTTATACAAAATTAATACAATATCAAAATTAATCAAACTCAACAAAATGTATCCATAGGTCTCCAAATGTATCCATCTCCGTACAAAATCAATACAATATCAAAATCAATCAAACTCAACAAAACTCACTTAAACAAACATATTAAAAGTATTTTTTCACAATAAACGATGTCAAAAGAGTTTTTTTGAATTTTTTTTTAAATCAAGGATAATTATATAAATTAAGAAAAAAGATGCAACAGCTAGGGTTTTCCCAACCCTAGTCGCCGCCTTTGAGAGGACTAACGCCGCTCTTCGCCGTCATTCATTTCTGCAAATTGGCAAAGACAAAGACAATCGACAGTGATGAAGAGGAGGATGATTGAGACAGAGAACGACGCGACATCTTATCGAAGCCGAGCGAATCGAAGAGGAGACGATTAGAGAACGAGCGAGAAGGAGAGGGGGTCTGAACTGCAACCACCAACCTGAGGAGGAGAGAGAAACGAGTAAGAAGGAGAGAGGAAGAAGTTGATGAAAAGAGAAAATGAGATACCAAAGATGAAGTGAAGTCGAGGAAGAAAGATGGAAGCCGAGAAGAGAGAGAGGAAGGGAGGATGGCGGCAGAAGGGAGGGACGACTGCGAGACAGAAATGAGAAAGAGAGAGTTGCGGAGAAAAGGAGATGAAAATTAATTTTTATTTGAAAGAATGTGATATTTTTAAGATTAGGTTTCAAAATATTAGTATCTATTAAAGCTGAAATTAAAAAAAAATAGCATTCATCTAATTACTAAACTTTGGGTTCAATTTGTCTAAATCTAAATTTTAATTTAAACATATGGCATAATTAGCTCCAAATGAGAAGATGTTCCCCAAGCTAGCAGCCCATCAGCTATGAAGCCAAGTGCCTTGAGGATAACAATCCCCGAGCTAGTCGCCCAGGGGTATACGCCTGAATGCCTTAGGGATAGAGTTCTCACGATTGAGCTGAGTTGGAATCTCCCCTATAATGTTAGAATATGGCTCGACCCGACAATGACCCGATTATCAGATAACAACGCAAAGTGTCCAGTCATACCTTCTAACAAGTATGCAACAATCTCCTCAGGATGCATGGCACGTAAAGACATCCAACCACTCTACCATGTCGCCCAATCCTAGCACGACATATGGTTAGATGTTGGGACTCAGGTGCTATATATATATATGTATATATCTTCCTCCATGCCTAAATAAATAGTATCAACCCTAACAAAACTCATACTCTTTTTACAAAACCTAAGAGAAGAGACTAATTTAAGCATCGGAAGAAACTCCCTTAGTGCACAACCCTGGACCTCTTTATTCCTTGCCTTGCAGGACTAGTTGGAGCGAGCCAATCATTTTAAGGACCCTACATCAAGTACCATATAGATAATACTTTAATATAATTTTGTTGTCTTTAAATGAATATTTTCATCTTTTATATTTTTCTATTAATTCATTATCTTTAAAAATCTGCTATAAATCTTTTATAAGAAACAAAATTTGGTATACAGTGAATTAAAATGTTTTGCTTGTTTTTAATCTTGAGATGAGATTTTAGTAGTGGATAGATTTGATGCATAGGAAGCAATAGAGCAAGAACAAAACTAAGTAGGAATCAAACAAATATCTAGAGTTTGAACTTTCGAAAGACTACCACATATTCAAACTTATGCAACATTTAATTAGCAACGGTTTTGAAATCGCTGCATTATGAACGTATTACAGCGGTCTGGCAACGAGTCCCCATCGCTACAAAGATATGCTTTATGTAAAATAGTAGAGAACTGTTGCATGTTAGTAAAGAAACGGGAAAAGAAAAATGAGACCCAAATTTTAGATCACTTAAAAATCAAAATCCCGAACACCAATTACACGCCCTTCCAAAGTTCCGATCTCCACCCTCTGCCACTCAATCCCTCTCATTCTTCTCTATCAGCTTATCAGCTTCGATGGCGCCACAATCTCTGCTAGGGACTCCTTCTCTAATACTGAAGCCATCATGCGGCTGCCGCTAAGGACATACTCCGATCTCCGATCGCTGTTTCGGCAAGGAATGTCCAAGTATTTAGTCTTTCTCCCCCACCCCCTCCCTCTCTCTCTCTCACAAAATTATCACTTTATACTCTTTCGAAACCCTGAATTTTTTAATTGCTTTGCAATTTCTGATCCAGGGGTGTTGAGGTTGATATAAACGCGACATGAAGTAATTCAAATCACTGTCCAGCCCCCCAATAGCGCCATCTCTTATTGTATCTGTAAACACAACTATTGATCTTATGCTTTCAAGATAATCCCCAATTTCCTCTTTTGATATATGTAAGTGCGTCTTGATTTGTTAGCTTCGTTTTCTATTTAATGAGAGAGAGGATAATTGCTGAAGGATGTTCGAAGGATGTCAGGTTAGACAAAATCAACACGTGGCCCCTCTAGTTTGAAATGGCTATCCTAACAATGCACATCAACGCATGCCTATGATGGATTTGTTTGGCTGTTTGAAACTCTATGATGACTAAAATCAAAAAGTTCAATTTGATTGGTAACATTACGGTGGGCAGGCCTCAAAAATTGTTTCTAATGTTAGATATGATGATGAGGATTAAGCCAAAGAATTTGCTTTCCCTGATGCTCTTCTTATCAATCAATTTTTTTTTTGTGACCTACTTGTTACCTTCACTAGCCAACAAGGTAACCACCAAGTTTTTCTGCTTCTATCTAAGAAAAATCAGTTGGTAGGTATGTGTTCGATGTTTGGTATTCTTAGAATCCTGGAAACTGAAATCTTAGTAGTGTTGTTTTTTCCTCACTGATGTTTCTTGCAGATACCAATTTGTGGAGTAGGCAAAAGAATAGTGGGAATTATTGTGGATAAGGCAAAAGATCGGTGTAGGTACGGTTTTTGATTGCTTGGGCAGAAAATTACATGATAGTTGCCAAGTTGAAAGAAATATGTAAAGAAATATTACCTACTAAAACTGAATGAGATTTTTTTCGTAATTTTTCTTCTATTCAAATAACAATGTGACAAGTAATGGATGCTATTAAATATTCGAAACTACCTAAGTTATTTGGGTACAATTTTAGTTTTTATGTGGAACAACCTAAGTTATTCTATTGGTAGGAGAGGAGTTGCTTCTTCTAAATTTAGGTAATAAATTTATATTCTAAGTTTCTTTTTCTTTGTAATTCAATTTGTGC
Organism: Flueggea neowawraea; assembly: GCA_948243855.1. Taxonomy (NCBI): domain Eukaryota; kingdom Viridiplantae; phylum Streptophyta; class Magnoliopsida; order Malpighiales; family Phyllanthaceae; genus Flueggea; species Flueggea neowawraea. The sequence goes on from CAODLS011961013.1 coordinate 5,382, forward strand.
TATATTAAGTATTACAGTCCTTAGTAAAAGAAGATAGTGTACTTTAAAGTAAATTTTGTTTTCTTGCGTAATTCTTAACATTTCTCATATGGTGTGTTTTCTATAGGATTTAAAGTAAATTTTGTTTTCTTGCGTACTTTTAATATTTGAATTATTGTTTAATATCAATAGATCCTTGTCAGCTTAATCGCATCAAAAGTAAGAGTTAAAGGTGAATGTGATATCCTTTTAAGCTATTTAGATATTTTAGTAAATTTCACGTTGAACACCAATTTTGAAACATAATAAATGGTCCATTTTAGATGTTTATATGTGTTGGATTATTTTAGACAATTATGTTGTATATACTTTAAATATTTATTGTATATGCAGAGTCTGCTGCTCCTTTTATCTTCATTTGTGTAAGTATTTCTTCCATTTTTCTTTCTTTACCAATTTAGCAATTTTGAGTTACAAATTTAGCATGTCTAATAAGAAAGTTTGGATGACAGGTTGTTGAGATTAGCAAATGAAGTAAAATGAGCTTGACATGACTGACATTGTTGACCTAGAATTCACTGTGGGTCAGATTTTGTGTTTTTTTTTTTTAATTTTTGTTGTTATCTCCAAAAATGGACAACAATAATGCTAAATATTTGTATATTCGGGAATCGAGAATGTCGCCTCGAGACTTGAAGATACATAACACGATGAGGTCGATATACTCTTCGGGAGAGTCTCCGACGTTCAAGTCAGTAATAATTTTGACAGAGTATCAGTGCGAATAATAGGTAGTGCATACATTTCAAGTTATTTTTCATGCCTATTTATAAAGTGTCAAATGAGTGAAAATTAACATTACGGAACGTTTCTCATTGATAACAGTTTATAACAGTTTCTGTTACCACTCAAAATTTAATATATTTAATGGGTTTTTATTCATACCTCATCAAATGCTCCTCAATCTTATTTTCAGGTTCCTCGAAGATAAGAATATAATGTTTTTCTTATAAGCATCTGAAACAAAGGTTTTATTGAAATTATTTTTCCAATTTGGGGGTGCTTGCTCATTTTCTCGTGAATACAAGGACTTCGCTTGTTATTATTCGAGTCACCAATGAGTCATCGAGTGGGCCTAGTCCTTATTTAGGAAAATCCAACTTGTCTTGTAGAGTTTTCCAGCTCTCCTCGTGGAGTTTATCTCCTTGTGATGTTCAACATCTCGACCCCACCTCGCGAAGTTCGTAATCTCCTCAAGAAGTTCATTTCCTCAAAAAGTTCACCTTCCCGTGAAGCTAAGCATCTCGACCCCACCTCACGGAGTTTTCCATATCCTCAGGAAGTTCATCTCCCCAGGAAAGTCACTTTCTCGCGAGGTTTAACATCTCGACCCCACCTCGTAGAGCTCGCCACATCCTCAGGAAGTTCACTTCCTCGTAAGGTTCAACATCTCCACCTCACCTTACAGAGTTCGCCATCTCCTCAGGAAGTTCACCTCCTCGTAAGACTCAACATCTTGACACCACCTCGCGGAGTTTGCCATATCCTCAGGTAGTTCATCTCCTTAGGAATTTCACTTTCTCGTAAGGTTTACATGTCGACCCCACCTCGCAGAGTTCGCCATATCCTCAGGAAGTTCACCTCTTCAAGAAGTTCACCTTCCCGTGAGGCTCAACATTTCCTAGTGGATTTCACTAACTCATCGTGTGGAGTCTCTCGGAAAGTTCGTCATTTCAACTCCCCTTCATGAAGATCATCATATTCACCATGTTGATGTTCGTCATCCACTCCACCTCATGAAGTTTGTCATCCTTACCATGCTGGTGTTTAGGGACTTTCCACTAGGTGATCGTGATAAGGTTCGAGCTTTTACTAGAATCAATTGTTTTATTTGTTACTCTTATTCATGTCGCTTATTAATGTGCTTTTTTTCATGCACAATTTGTATGTATCATTACTCCCCAATCACATGTCCAAATGACTTGTGGGCAAGTGATTTCGGTATAGTCTTAATAGCAATAATAGTTTATTCTCTTGTTGAGGACGAATTTAGAAAAATTGTTGTGTGCACTCATGATAATACCACTTGGGGTTTCACTTGTCATATGCCTCAGCGAATAAACTGTCACGTGCGTTCATGACAATACCACTTGAGGTTTCACTTGCCACACGTCTTAGCGAATAAGCTGTCAAGTGTGTTCAAGACAATACCGCATGGGGTTTCACTTGCCACACGTCTTAGCGTTTTATCATTAGTCAACATCTGATTTCCCGCAGGCTTGATGACTACATGCGATGTTCAATTTTCCACTTTGTGTATTTTACAATGAGCGCCCGATTTTCCACAAGCTTCATGCTCCATTGTCACATCGCAGTTTATCCTTTCATCGCTTTTTTCATAGTGAGAGCTCGATTTCTACAAGATTTTCTACTCACTTTTCGTATTCGTCACGTGAGAGCTCGATTACTCACAAGCTTTTCTACTCACAGTTTAGTTGTTTGACACATGCTCTTGGTGAGGGCTTGAGTTTTAACAAGCCTTTCTACTCACGCAATTTTAGCAACCACTTATTCTTTACCGCACGCTTACATAGTGAGAGCCTGATTTCTAGCAAGCTTTTCTACTCACGGTGGGTTTTACCGGCTTTAAGACGATTAGTTGTGCGTTGACGGTGAGGAGCCAATTCTGTGACTCGCAACATGTTTGGTTACTTTTAGGTGCACGAGCCTGATTTTCTGTAAGCTCTTTCCTATTCGTATGGCTAAGCACCAAGTTCTCCTGTTCTTTTACTAGAAAGGATGGCCATTATGCATAAGAGATTAAAATAAATATGTTATTTATTCAAAATAACAAGTTACACATGAAAGGACAAGCAAGAACTTAAAAATTTAACTTTTACCACCATTTTTTGTATACTAAAAGGATAAAGCTTGACATTTCAAGTGGCAGCGTGCCGAATTGGTCCTATGTCGATCACTTCCTTCATTGTCATGTTTCATTGTTTAGCTACCCTCTCGATGCTTTGGCATCAACAAATTGTCCAACTGCCCACCTTGAACCAAGTTCTCGATTTTATTCTTCAGTTCTCGATAGTTGTTCGTAGCGTGTACTTTTCAAAGTGTGGACCATAATGTCTCATTTAGCATTCCGACTTCTCATTCTTCTTGTTGGACTCCTCTTGAGCCTCTCTCTCCTTCTTTTTCTTCTCTTTATCATCCTTAGTTCCCACGACCTTCATGATCTCAGCCCACAAAATGTACTTGTGGCTCGAATAAAGTGATCGGCCAAGGTCCTCAGCTGGTCTAGGGATAATGACTCCTGGAGTTGGACTGATCATATCCCTTGCAGCATTGCGGCTACTGCCACTCCCGGTTGCGGATCGTGAACTTCAAGAGTGGCGTTTTTGAATATATCCACGTACAATTGAAAAGTCTCTTTCTTATTCTGCCTTACGCTCAACAAGTACATGACATCCTTTTTCTTCTTGTTGTTAATGATGAAGGCATTGATGAACTCTTTCCTTAGCTAGTCGAAGCAAGAGAGTAAAGCCTCCTTCAGTTCATTAAACCATGAACAAGCATGGTCCTTCAACATTATTGGGAACGCTTGGCACATGACGACTTCCTCCCATCCATGAAGCATGATGACAGCTTCGTAGTTCTGGATGTACTCGTACGAGTCTTTCTTTCTTGAGAAAGTAGGTAGTTGAGGCATCTTAAATTTCAGAGAAAGTGGTTTTCCCATGACCTCCTTGGTGAACGAGACTTTGGCTCTCTGTTGCTTATCCTCCACATGAACCAACTTCCTTTGCTCAAGAACCTCCTCGATCATCTTCCTCACACTTGCCATCTCCCGTGCATTGGTCATGTTTGGGTGCTCCACTTCAGCCTTCTTCGGATGAGCCCTTGGCTCTCCTTTGTAAATACTCTCCACCACCTCGGGATCATTATCCAACCTGATATTAGCAAGAACTTCGGGCACTGAGGTGTTGGCGTGCTCTTGTTGAGATGAAGGATTTCAATGCTCGGAAACATGAGAGATTCGATGACTTTACTATAGAGCGTCACACCTTTATGGTACTCCTCTACTCTGAGCACTTTGGGCATAACCACGCAACGCGAGTGGAAGCTATGCATAAGGAAGGAATTGCTGAAGCAAGGTTTCTATCTTGCCTAAGGCTTTCTAGTTCTCCTCGTTTTGTCTCCTCAGCACCTCGTAGTTAGTAAGTGGAACGGTTGGGATGGTCGTTCCCAATGCTCTCACTCTAGCACTAACTCTCTATGCATCATCCTTAGGACGTCCAGCTTGGCTTGAAGGCATTTGCATCATGATGAGTGAGTTGGTGTTGTCGGTAAGCTTATTCTTAAATGTCAACAAACAAGGCTTTTCGTTGATGCCAATTGTTATTGCCTCGAAAAATGGATAACAATAATGATGAATACTTGTATACTAGGAAATCAAGAATGTCACCTTGAGACTTGAAAATACAGAACACGATGAGGTCAGAATGCTCTCCGGGGTAATCTTTGACGCTCAAGCCAATAATAATTTTAACAGAGTATCAGTGTGAGTAGTGAGTAGTGCATACCTTTCAAGTTATTCTTTGTGCCTATTTATAGAGTACCAAATGAGTGAATATTAACATTATGTAATATTTCTCATTGATGACGGTTTATAACGTCTTTTGTTGCCACTCAAAATTTAATATATTTAATGGGTTTTTATTCATTCCTCATCAACTTCATATTATGATATGTAGTTATGTGAAATCTGAAAAACTGGACCTAATTCAGAAGTCTATAAAATGGAAATACCTTGTTAAATATTGACTTTCTTTATATTTAATCAATATATATAATACATATTTTTAAGGCTAAATAAATTGAAAAAAGATGAACTTTGCCAAATTAATAAAAATATCATGAACTTTCAATTTTGT
>CAODLS011961197.1:0-12432 GCA_948243855.1 Flueggea neowawraea
TTTTCCCTCTATATAAAATGATAGCATAACCTTTCGTAGTCCTATCTATAGACCCTAATAATCCACCACTCTCAGCTTCCAAGGAAACTGCAATTTGCTTGACTTGTGCAAAACTCTTGCCTTTGACTATGATTTTGACCAATTCACGGTATTTCCAATGTAAATGCATGTTCTCTATGGTACCACCGTAGACTCCTCTCCTTCCTGGAAGAGGATTCATGGGTATTAGAGATATCAACTTAAAACTACCAAACCTAATTATGTGCAAAATACAAAAGAGTAGCTGCATAACCAGACAAAGCTCATCATCCAGAATTGAATTAGCATCTTACCTAGAAAGAGATACGGTTTCATACTGTGACCAATCTTCCGAAACAAGTACCTCTCCTCATCAGTCAAAAATTCCAAGTCAGTCGGGAGATCTGTTGGCTCCAAATGTTTCTGAATTTTTGCCACCGCAATATCAGCTAGTTTGAGCTTTCCTTTTGCCTAAAACAATTTAAAATTAAAACTATACCAGAAACAAAAAGTGCTTGGATTTTACCAATAATTCATAATTTTTTGTCCTGTATTTGCAACTTACAGTAGCTAGTTTATTCTCAAGATTTTTGACTAATGCAACACGTCTGGCCAAAGCTGCCTCTCTTGTCATTTCATCCACATCTTTACTACTTGGACACTTCCCCCATCGAGAGGTTGCAGCTGCGGTTTCAGCAAGAGTGCCAGCAACCAAAGGGACTTCAATAGTTTTTGTGTTTGATTCAATGAAATGTGAAGCCATCTGCCGGACATGATCCTCCTCATCTTCATGGACATAAGACAAGATTTCCCTTTCTTTCAGAGTGTCTGTTACAGCAGGTGGCAAAAAGTCGTTGCCTCGGTAAAATACTATGTACTCCTTGTTTCTGGATAAGAGTGTTCCTCCCGTCAATCTCTGCATGCATCAATGAAAGAGTAATCATTGGAGATAAATTCGGACTAACACAGAAAGTAGAGTATTAAAAATTTGGTACACAATGCGGTAAATGGGATCAGGAAGTAAGAACCGGGAAGATTAAGTCTCAGCACTTATGCTCTAGAGTCTATGTCTACATAAGGGTAATAACACAAATCAACAACTGTTGTTTGCAAAAAATATATCATGTTAGTAAATTGGCCGATACTTTCACCCATCCAAGTACATTGATTATATCTTTGGTGATGTGACAGGTAAACATAATAAACTAAACATTTAATGCCATTGCAGAGAAGATTAACCAACCCCGCCTCATAATTCCTCTATCAACTTTTTATCCATCAGTCTCAAGAAGCTTGTACGCAGAGTATATAAACATCAAAAATAAGAAATCGCTAATGCATGCTCAAATAAAGGCAAATTGGAAATTCAGGGCAAATTTCATTATTCTTTGATTATAATAAACTATTCAACCTGGTATTCTGTCAGAAAGATTTAAAGTTTTGCTAGCACTGAGAGGATCTCAACTGAAGATATTTCCTGGAAGTACTTTAGATAGTTTTCTATAACAAGTTATCTAAAAGCAACAAGATATAGATAATGATTTTAACTTTTCACTACAAAACAAGTTCACTTTGTCCATATTTTGCTGTGTAATACATGAAACTTTGTTTTAACGTGCTTAAGAATTGGTAGATAATTAATGCATTCCAGCAGAAAAAAAGAGGCATTTGTTTATGTCTTACCTTGAGTTCCTCTGCCATCCTTTCATTACGTGTATTCGGCCCTCCCCGCTTAATTGCAATCTTTGCAATAGCACTTTTTTCCCATAGCTTTACCATAGCATTTGCCAGACCTTGCAGTTCTCTGCTCCTTCCTACAGTAAAACGTAGAAAATATTAAAGTACGTACACATGGACAAGAGAAAAAGAGTTATAATTAGCTTAGTTCTCACACACCAAGCGCAAAATGAGGAGCCATTGTTCTTGCAAATCTACGAAACATCGTCATCTCCTTGTTTTTCAAGCACTGTTTCACCCCATAAGGAAGAAGTCTAAATGGCGGTTTATATCCAGGAACAACAGAAGGAAGTAAGTCTGCGTCAACCGGCAATGGTTCACGGCCAGACCAATCCTGAAACCGTGGACCCAATTCATCTAACAGCTGCTTGAGTTCGGTGAAGTCCATGAGCTCTTCTTGTGATAAATCCTTTAAATACTTTGCAGTGCTAGGCATAAATGATTCTGTAGTATTAATGAATTCATTTATTCCAACACGAGGTGCACTGACTACATCTTTCGAGTGGAGTGAAGCCTTCATGCCGGCCTCATTTTGCTGAGCATATGATTGTACGAATTGAAGTTTGTAGGCCATTCCTCTATACAACACAACAGAACTGCCTGATCTCCATATTACCAAACCCCCGGTTCTACTCTGACAAAGCAAAGCATATAATTTAACATAATCTATATCACATTCCTCACAGTTCCAAAAATTCTACAGAGCAGGTTGAGAAAGTAAAACATCAAAGTAATGAGAAATTACCAATAAAGAAAATGCTTCTGCATACAATTAGTCACACAGCAACAAACCTAGCAATGCACGAACACTGACCTGCACTATTTCATGGGCTCTTTTCATGTTTCGTGAAAAAGGCTCTTCAAACTTCAACTTCACCACTTCATCGAGCCTCCACTTCCTGTGGATAGCATCCACCAAATCTCGTGTAATTCCAGCTGCACCAACTTTGATCCTCTCAAGTGTCCTCAAGGCCACATTCCTCAGCCTCTTTAGTTCATGTTCCGGCAACGTTTTCTCTGCAAACTCTGTGTTGCTCCTCCTTCTCCTCCTTCCATCACCTTCAAGAGCAGGCCCTCTTTCCCCTCTCTTCCATGGCAATTCAATTGAACTCTCACCACTTTCCTCAACATTTCCCAGCTCTCCACTGTTCCCAACTAATCTCTCATCTTCTGTAACCCAATCATCTAAATAACTAACAATTTCATCTTCTCTATCACTTAACTCACATGAAGCACCATCAAACTTCACTTCTTTCACTATATTTTCATTGCAAGCCACTTCATTTTCCAAATTTTTGGTGCTTATTCCACTGCAAGTCACTTCCTTTTTTAAATTTTCCGAGCTTTTTTCAATGAAAGTCTCTTCCTCTTCAAAATTTCCCGAATTATCAACAACATGACGAACATTATCTACTTCTTCAGGCACAAAATCCAAATGGGAATTTTTTATTCTATTCCTATGAACCCAAGGAGCAGTAATCAAACTACTGGACAAAGTAAAACTCACTGTATCACTCAAAGATGGGGTTGACTCAATCTCTGGATCAGGTTCTGTTACTTCATCTTCCTCCTCCACTTCTTCTTCGTCATTTTGTTGTTGTTGTTGCCATGGAAAATTCTGTCTGGTTGAAGTGGGTTTCACAGACCATTTATGTTGAATGAGTTCAAAGAAGCTAGGCCTAGGCTTTCTCTTGCCCTTTGTAGCATTCACTTCTATTTCGTAGCTATGACGACAGCAATAAATTCTGAATCTTGAAGTTCTAATATCAGTGTGTACTAAACGGTCTCGGGGTTGAAGAAGAAGACATGAATTGTGAGAGTAGAGTGAGAGCGCCATTATCTTTAACTCGCTACGTCCTCGTTGTCGCCATAATCCAACACAACAGAGTTCCTGTAACAAAATCTCTCAAAATCATAGGAAATGGCAACTGAGACATGTCGAAACAGGCTCAGAAGTTCATATCTTCAAAGAGTAAGCCCATGACAAGTCCGCCATAAAAGGGGCTATTTGTTTGGTAATTGCCAAACTATCTTAAAATTGGACCTATACCTATCTTTTTCACAAGGGTTTAGCCCAACCAAAATTGGCATCTCAGTGATAGTTGACTTCCGCATTTTTCTTCGAGTTAATTGTGCCACGTGTCATATTTAAACCGTATATTTTTACAAATGAAAATATTAGTTTCACATTTAAAAAATGTCAGAATATACAATCTTTGTCTTACAAAGACCACCACAGTAAAATATATTCTCAAAATTGCCCCAATTCAACAAAACATTAGAAAGGAAACGAGGGGAATGAGAACCTCATTCAATGGAATCTGGCAATGAAACAAATGTTCTTGCTAAGATAGAGATACCTGATCCGCAGATCGCCTAATGTTACAAGCACTAATATTAAAGAGATTTTTCTTGAGGACTTTGCAATCTTCTATGATCATGTAATTGAGATTCGGATCAGGTAAAACAATTTGTTGAGAAGCAGCATGTTTTAATCTTAATTAAGGTTATTTTCATGTGAAAATGGAAACATTTAGTTATATCTACTATTAGTATTCGCAACTTGTAAAAGTGTATTAAGTTGTATTAGGGAAAATTAACATATTCTTTTGTTGTGAATACAGTAGCAATAATGCAACATCAAAATTCAAGTTTCTCACGGTTAAAAAGAAAATTGAGACTTTAATCATATTATCAACAAGCAGTGGCGGAGCCACCCCTTGTTCCCTGCACTATACCGTTTTAGTATTTTAATTGCTAATTTTTTTTTGTTAATTAAACTCTTAATTTTACTTTTTTTTAAATTCTCACTTACCTCTCATTTTTATTTTCCAATTCTAATTTCCTTTAGCATTCGTTTTAATTCTTTTATGGATTTGTTATAAAAAATTTATTACGGATTTGTAACAATTAGACACATAATTGAATATTTAAAAGTAAAAATATTATAATATAAATTGTCACATAATTTATTTTTTAGGTCTAATTATAATTTAATTGTGTTTAATTGATTGATTATAATATTTTGATGACATAGTTAGTAACTCGGCACTGTGAAAACCAATTGAAAACTTTCTGTATTTTGATGTCATATATATTAATGAACAAATCTTTTTTATATATAAGTGGTGGAACTAAGATCCAGCCCTTACTCAGCTGGAATCCTGACTCCGTCACTGTCAACAAGGATTTTTTTTCAAGATATTTTACAATAATCATATTTTAGAAGCATAATAATTTAGCAAAAATTCATCACTCTTTCACTCTTCTTTTTTAATTTAAAAACTTTTTTCAAAATTTCCAGTTTTACATCATTCTGATGTTGAGAGGTATCTAGAGGAAACCGCACATTTCCACTCATCGAAGAAAGACGTGCAAAATGGTGAAAATGCTCTAGAACCTTTTGCAATAAGTTGACATTAATTTCACAAAGTTTGGCATGAAACCATAAACGAGAATAGCTTCAGTTTTTCCATCACTAGCACAATAATTTGATATGGTTGAAAAAAACAGCAAAAAGCAGGCTCTGTATGCAGGTCGAGAAAAGAGTTGTAATCAATCAAAGTCGAAGAAATGACTTAAGTTTGGTTTATTTACCTATCGAGTTTCAATTTTTTTTAAATTTAACTTAATGATATATTGAGTCTAATAAGAATAAGTTATTATCAAACCGGATCAACAGTTAAGCCTAAGCTTAATCAAGCACTAGTACTGTTGGCAGACTGTGAAAATTTCTATTTAATATATTATTGCCCTTAACATACAAACAACAGAAGTTTATTGATGAATTTAGAACAAATTGCAAATCAGAAACTATTTCGAAGAGCATGATGATGTGAAAAGGTGCACTATGCCTTGCCAAACACTCCCTTTTTCTCTTGTCGAAAATGCTACAAGTAATCTAGAAACTTAGATATGAACAAATGCATAGATTATCACAATAAAAAGGTCAAAAACACAATAATGGAGGGGCGGCTACTTTTGATGTCTCCCAGTTGCCTGCAAGTGAAGTTGCAAAGCATTCTGTCGTATATTATAATGTCTACACGGCCCCATCTCGATCCTCCAGGCCGCAAAGCCCTTTCTTAACACTTTTCATTTATAATTGCCAACGTTGTCAATATATGTTCTTTTTTTTTTTGTATGTTCATTATTTTCAGCTTTATTATACTTCTTCACTTTCTGGTTCTACTCCGCTGTTACATGCATTGTTCACTCCCTCTAATCTGCTTAAAAAGCTGAGCTTTCAAACTAAATAGTATACTTCGACATCATTTCTGTGTCATTTAACCTTTTTGACAAAATGGCCCAATGTAGGTTTGGCCCACCCGTGCCTAAAATTCCTCTATAAAGAAAAGAAAATTAGCCGAATGAACACAGATTATAAAATAAATTACTTGAGACCTAACACCTTGCGGTTAAGGAGAGAAAGATAGAAAAAAGAGATAAGAGTAATATGCAAAAAAAAAAAATTGTTCAAAGACTCAATATGTAAGATGAAATGAAGTGGTAATAAATATGTTGAATATAAGGAAAAAAAATTAAGGAATTTTACTAGTCTTTGCTCTGTAAATATCCTTACAATTTTTACAGGCACTGTTATCACTTATCAGTCAAGACAAAGAAAAACTTAAAATTGGATTTGCTATTATTAAACTTTGGCAGACTCACCCATAAAGTTCTATACCCGAAAAACTGGAGAATACAAAAAAAAATATTTATTTATCTATATCTAATAATTATCCATGACCTCAGTTTTACTAATTGAATATTCTCTGGCCAGGTGAGAGGATCCTTTTTGGATCAAATTGTTCTTTCCTTTCTCTGAAAGTTGTCCATTTAGAGCCAAAATGGTTTTTCCATTGTTCCTTGGTCCTGTAATGTGGCAAATATTGTTTAATTTCAATGCCAATTTCATCACAAAATTGTAATATTTCTTTGTTTTGATCATCGAATGCCTGCCAGCCATTGAACCCACTTGAATGCAGAAATCCAACTGTGTAAAATACTTCTTCATCTGGTATAACTGCAGACATCCTATCATCCCATCTACATATTTTTTATTAAAAATGATGTTACTATGATGGTATTAAAGAGTCGAGAGTTTGATTATTAGTGAGACGAAAAAATACTTACTTGTTTCTGTTCATAGGATAAAAAAGGATAGGTCCAGTAGTGATGTTCCTTCTAAGGACAACGTCACGGAAAACACCTGAATCGAATTCAGCAATCTGAGATTTTGGAAGAAATAAATTCAACCATGGATGAGGAACATCCCATAGTCCTTGTGCTTGAAGCTTTAGTTCTCCACTTCTCACTCTGTCCAAAAAATCCACGTACTTGACATCTTTTTGGTACCTAAATCCCTCTATGAAGTTCAATCCCTTGAACAACTCTTCCAAATCCTGCCATTATTAGTAGAATCTTTTAGAATAACAGAATAAATGATTCCAAAATTGCATATTGTCCGTTAGTATAAAAATAAATCAATATTTAGTGTAACTATTATCTATTGATATTAAAATCGTTCTAAGAAATTTGATTTAGAATATTTGACATCTTGAATATCATCTAATAAAACCAGAAAAATAATAATTTAAAAAAGAAAAAAGAAAGAAAAAGAGAAGTAGAGAGTTGTTTATCGATACTGAAGTTGTGTCAACCCTAAAAAGTCAGAAATTCAATTTTTGGAAGAAGAAAATGAAAGGAAAGAAGTGGGGAGGTGTAAGTACCATGTCAACAGTATGTTTGGAGGAATCATCGTAGTATTTGGCGACTTCAAGACAGTAGATGATGCGATGTTGCATGACGAGGGACATTATCCTGTGAACATCTGAGGAAGGGTAAAAAGAGGATCTCCAATTATTCGGAGAACCCTGGTCCACCAGAATTGAACCTTCCAAATAGTCAAGTGCTTTGCTCTCTTTCCTTCCATTTATTGAGATCAATCTTTCTTGGTCTTTCGTGAAGGCATTGAAGTCGTTATATAACATCCTCACCCACTTTATCTATCAACATAAAATGTCATTAAAAAATGACAAAATAATCTTGTAGTTTAATGATATTAAATAATATTAATATCAAAAAATCGAGAGTCTAATTTAGTGTGTACCTTTTTCGGTGCTGGCTCTAAAGCTATTCTTGCCCTTGTTATAACACCAAATTGGCCTAAACCGCCCAAAACAGCAAAAAATAATTCTGAATTTATATGTGCAGAGCAGGTCACAACCTCTCCTTTCCCTGGAAAAGTCAAGCAAATAAAAATTCATTAATTAGTATTTTAAAAGTGAGAATTTTAATACAGCACTCAACAATTGGAATAATTGGTCGTTAAAGATGTATAAAAAGAGTAAAATAATAACTGCATGCATGCAAAGCCATTAATGCTACAAGGCAAAGAAAAATTAATTAGTTAATTAAATGTCACTCTCATGGACCATAACATTTGGGTATAACTAAAGAACCCCTAAAAGTACTTGCATGAGTTGGACAAAATTGACCTGTCTGCCTAACTAAAACAGACAAAATTGGAAGATTGATCACAGAGCTCAGTCATGCTGTGACATCAGAGTCATAAATATATGCCCAATTCAACACATTTATTAAACCTAGCAACAAGAAACAACTCCTTAGAAAATCAGTGTGTGAACTTTTGCGTATATAGGACTTTTTCACCGCCAGGACCCAAGTACGTATTTGATAGTGATTGTACATTAACCTAGTTATTGATGCCTAACAACCACCATCTTTTATCTTCTTACCATAGTCTACATTTCTACATCATATTGTCAATGACAACAAAAAAAATATTCTGCCGTGTAAACGCTGATATTAGGTGTGTGCGTTATCAATTTGTACATACCAGTGACAACGTCCATTTCGTAGACATTGCTGATCTGAGGACCGTAGCGAAAGGATTGGCCACTAATTCCGGCATTAGAGAGAGTGCCACCAACGCTAAGGTACAAATAATCGGTCCACGACCCCGGTGCAAGTCCATGCTCTAAACAGGCATGTAACACGTCAATCCAAAGATGTTCACCACCCACGTCAGCGTAAAACAAGCCCGAAGACTTGCTTTTCGCGACGGTTACGGAGCTTCTTGTGTGACTTCTAAGCTTCATCATGTCTATGACGACGCCGTTTTGAGCCATGGCTTGTCCACGAATAGAATGGCCGTGGCCTCTAGCGGCTATCCCGAATGGGATAGAGGAATTGTATGCGAGTTTTATTAGACTCGCAATATCTTGTACGGTCGAGGGATGAAGGACGGCAATTGGGTTTGTACGGACGATTTTGCCGTAGTCAGAGGAGGCGGTTTCGATGGAGCCATGGTCGTCGTGAAGCTTTTTTGCGACGTCTAGAGACATAAGTTTTGGTGGTAGCAAGCTTGTCCATGGCTTGGACTTAACCGCCATTAAACGGCTCAAAAAGAGCACAACCACCATGAAGTATGAAGGGATTGGGAAGGTTTCAGCCATGATTGGAGCTTGTTTTGATTGGAGTGAAGATGAAATTACTGAAGTGGGTTTAAAAAGAGATTTTTGGTTGAAGAAGAAAGTGTAGGGAGGGGTGGGTAGAGAGGGAGTGGTTTATATAGGGAAAGGAAAGTGGTGCATGAAAATCGAGGAGTCTTGGATTTTACAGAGAAGAATCTTGGAAACGACATGGTTTTCGGGGGCTTACTTTGTCAAAGATTTTGCAAAGAATAGGATCTTGGGATCCAATTCATGACTTACTCGTGTAAAAAGACAATTAAAAAGAGTTCCATTTTGCTTTTGCATGTTTCTTGTGTTTGTGTAATGATCATGATGCTGATTCTTCTTTACCTCCAAATCCAATCCACAGGTTTCACTTCATTCTTGTGGGTCTGTCTGAAAGCAACCAAACCTAATAATAAATATGGACTCTTGGATTTCCATCATATGGTCTAGATTAGTCAAGTTGGGTCAATTTTGTTATTTACTCGGATTTTTTTAATAAAATTTGATCGCGGTATTCAAAGATTTCTTTCTGATATTTGACTAATTTAAATTCAAGTTAAGTTTGTGTGTTTACAAACAATATATAAAACTCTTCTTAGAGTTTTAAAGTTTCTCCATTACCAAACTCAATCGATATCATTCGATCGCGCACAGCTCTCTGAGATATTATATACCCAATTCTTTATTTTTAGGTTTTAATTTTCTTCTTTTTATATAATTGTATGTTGAATTAATTTCCAATTGCAGTGTGAATGGTGGTCAAAATTAGGTAATCATCAAAAGGATCTTTGAGATTTTCTTTTAGGTGTGGAGGAATTTTCACGCATCAATGCATTATCTTGAATATGAGAAAAAGATTCATAGATGTGAACTTGTAACAGAGAGAGCAGACATCAACATGATTTTTTCTGTATTCACTTATTTTGTTAATTTTGTTCATATCTATAGGCCACGTGAAAACTTTGGACAAAGTCAAATTGCAACCATAATTACCTGGCCTATGTTGTCTGATCGAACTTCCAAGAAATTTCCTTACGTGTAATTAGGATGTTTCCAATCTTTTTCTTACTCTTCTTTGAGAAAGTATAGCATGTCCACCATGATTTCGTCGTAAGATGTCAATTAAAATCAACTTCTATAGCTTACATAACCTGGCAATTAAATTACCAATTGATAAAAATAAGATTTTAAATTCGAGTTTAATAGCTGTTATTTATAAGATTTAAATAGAACCTGACATACAAGTTTTTATTTGTCCATCAGTTAAGCTATTTTTCATGAGTATTTTAAGAACGATTTAAATAATCTTTTGAACAAAAATTCACAAGAAGACATTATTTCTCAAATTAAAATATTTGTAAGTTACTTCCTTGCACTAGAAAAAATATAGGAAGAGAACAACATCATGCCATGCACACGAGAGAATATATATGTAAGCAATCAATCCTGGCAATTTGGACTTATTAGTTTTGATAATAATATGCATGGACTTTGTGTGTTTTGTTTTATTAATATGCTTAAAAAACACACAAAAAGAAAACATTTTATGTTCAAAAAAGAATGAACTATGCACATAGATTAATACAAACTTATGTTGTCCTTTCGTTAGTTTTATATATTCTGTGAAGTATTTTATAGTAACCGGACATTTTTCAGGTCCTAGGGGAAGGAAGTTGGTTGGGAATGACCAACATTAGACAAATTTTAACAAAATATTGATCTTTCAAACTATAATCTTTGACCCAAAGATCTTACGGGTATGGAGACCTATCGCATAATTATACCATGAATATATGAATAATTGATCAGAATGTGATCTTCTTGGCATTCCTTATGCAATCATCTACGTATTTCATTATCGGTACCATCAATAGGCAAAAAATATTAATGAATTGGGTTAGAATCGACCAAGAAATTAATTAAAATCTGCAGATTCTTGTTTATATATATATATATAGCATAAGAACATCAAGAAGCTTCATGAAAACCAACTAAATGCATGCCTTCCCACATGCCAAAACAGTGATAGTTAGGTCTGTTATACCTAACAAAATTGAGAGAGAAAAAAAATGTGAAGACAGTAAGGCATATACATTCTCAGGATATTTAATTGATATATACGTAACTTTTTAGTGGCCGTTTTCTCTATATTATTTTATTCTGTAATCCACTTAATTTATTTCAATCTACTAATCTACCATTTATTGTTTTAATCAATTAAAAATAAACATTCTAAGAATCCTTATTCTGATCTGAATGAATAAAATGTATTAATGCAAATTAGCCATGGATATAATTAACAATACAATTAGGTAGCTAACAACAATTCAGGACAACTGGCTTTTTATATATATGGGATACTTGAAGTGTACTATGCAAATCTAATCCATTTCATTAATTAATTGCTATATTTATACACAGCACAAACATAGTAGGAATTGTCAAGAGAAATACTGGACCAGCCAGAACGAATTGTTTATTGATGATTAAATACATGAACTAAAAGAAAGCAAATAACAGAAGTTTACTGCAATAGTGCAATTGAAATACACCAGATAAGAATATTTATCAAGAGTAACAGGTGAAGCATATTTAGTGCAGCTTTGTTGTCATCTGGAGGCTAAGGAGATTTATCCGTCAACAGGACTGAACTGAAAATCTTTACATGCCATTAAAATCATAATCATAACACTTATAAATGTCAAGATGTAGGGAAAATCTTTTTGGACACTTTTTCTCCTCTTCTTAATTCTAAATTACTATAATTGTTGAATAATTAATTAATTTTTTTAGTTTTAAATAAATTTAAAATTATTTAGATAAATATTTATTCATATAAGTATTTATCTCTATTAGTATTTAATAATATATGGCACCAAAAGTATTTATTTTTATTAGCATAACTAATTAATATCTTGCACATTGAAATTAAAATTGTTCAGATAAGTATTTATCTCTATTTATCTTTTATTATAGATATCCATAGTAGTAATATTTTATTTTAAAGATTGTGTAACATAGTAATATTGTTATATGTAACGTATTAAAAAGAATATTCAACTTATTAAAAATTAATAATATTTGATTAAGTTTTTTATTATATAATTTATTTTTTTCTTATTTTATATGATGAAAATTGACTACTAAAATTTAAAGATATATATTTATATTAAAAATAATTAAATTATAAATA
>CAODLS011961269.1:0-11666 GCA_948243855.1 Flueggea neowawraea
AAAATAATACTATTAGTATTATGATGCCTATAAGGCAAAGTTTTGATTATGAGGTTTTGATAAAAAGAAAAGGATTTTCGGAAGTTTTGAAGTATTTTAAGATGTTTGGTTGAAACATTTGAGTTTTACCTATTTTGAAAATTTTCTGGAAATAAGGCCTACGTGGCTAAGTTTTGGATTTTGATAAGAATTTTCGATAAAAGGGTTTTGGATTTCGGAAATATTTAGTAAAACCTAAAAAGGTTTTATTTTGAAGCTCCGATAAGATGAAA
This sequence comes from Flueggea neowawraea, assembly GCA_948243855.1. Classification (NCBI taxonomy): domain Eukaryota; kingdom Viridiplantae; phylum Streptophyta; class Magnoliopsida; order Malpighiales; family Phyllanthaceae; genus Flueggea; species Flueggea neowawraea. The sequence continues at coordinate 273 of CAODLS011961269.1, forward strand.
TGGTTTTGAGAGGCTTTGTTTTGATTTTGAAAAGCATGAACGCTTTAATAAGAATTTGGAAAGATTCTGGTTTAGTTCCAGAAAGATTTCGTGCATGCTGTTTGCTTTGGTTGCAAACTATTTCGAAATGGTTTTCGTGAAAACCATACTATGTATATAGTGTATACGTATGTATACCTATCGTATACCGAATGTGTTAGTTTTCAAATGGTTTTCAAACCAGTCTTTGTGAGGCACGTATGAGGCAATCTGGAGTGTTGTCCCTCACTCACAGGGTTTGACCCTTTTTCTTTGTTTGTTTGTTGTCTTCTGTTTATTATCATCTTGCAGGTGACTCTGAGAAATTTTGTTCGTTGGCTTTTGATGCTCAGTGAGGGATTTTGATGTTGCGGTCATTGCCCTTTTGACAGGGCCCATTTGTATGATTTGTTAGATGCTCCACACACCGGATTACTGTGGGAATGGTCGTGACATTAAGCTTTGGAGAAAGTTTGTTTTGGATAACTGCACTACACTTGTCCGTCAATGCAATTGTAGCATATTACTTCAACTTCTTTTCACTAGAACAATTTCCTTCAAAAATTTTGCATAATGGGGCATGTAGGAAATTGCCTCTATAAAGGGAATATTCATTTGGATCTTTTTGAACATATCCAAATGCTTCATGAAACGTTTCTCCTTAGTTCGATCTTTCAATCTTTGCAGAAATGGAATGGGAGGAACATATGGTTTTACCTCTTCTTTGTTGTTGGAATAAAGTTCTTCTTCTTTGTCATTTTTCTCCTCATCATTTGTAGCCTCCTCAATCACAACTTCTTTGCCTTTGTCTTGTTTTAGCCTTGCCTCCACATTTGGCTCATCAAGCACCTTACCACTCATCAAAGAACTAGCCATGGCATTTTCCTTAGGATTTACCTTCGAGGTGCTTGGTAATTTATGTTTTTCTATATCCGAACCGACCTTGGCAAGTTAACCCACTTGTCTCTCTAAGTTTAAAATGGTGGCTTGTTGTAATTGGATGATTTGATCAACTTTGGCATCACGAGCCTCCATATTTTACATGCACTACATAAGAAGATCTTCTAATGGTGGCTTCTTCCCTTGGTTGGTGTGTTCAGGATATGGTTGTTGTTGATGTTGTTGTGGATATGGTGGCATTGGTTGAAATCCCAGAGATCCCATTGATCTTAGTGGATTAGTGTTATGATCTTTCCAAGAGTAATTTGGGTGATTTTGCCATCCCTGGTTGCATGCGTTGGAATAAGGATCGTTTTTTGGTTGAGGTTTAAAATATCCACCCATGTAATTTACCTCATCCATAGAAAATCCCATGTCTTGGTTCATATTGCAAGATGCCCCATTGTGACCAATAGCACCATAAAATGAGCATTGCTCTCCACACATTGATTCTCTATTGATAAGCATATTCACTTTTCTTGACATTTTTGCAACCTGAGAAGCTAAATCTGAAGAAGATGAAGCACTTACCCTATGGATTCTCGCTCTTTTACCCCTCACTGCTTTTTTGCTGAGAATTAGTGGCAAACATATCATAAATATCATAAACTTTTTCAGCCATTTTAGCACCAAAGTATCCTCATGTGGTAGTGTCGACCAAAGTTTGTCCATTCATCGTCAAGCCATCATAGAAAAACTGAGTAAGCAAAGCGAATGAGAATTAGTGGTTTGGACATTGACTCAAAAGAATCTTGAATCTTTTTCATGCTTCATGGAATGGCTCACCTCCATTTGAGGAAAAAAGAGCATATCTTGTTTCGCAGCTCCACTATTTTCTGAGTATCATAAATTTCTCATATACTTCATCCCAAGTGCCTAATGATCCTTCTATAAGATTGATCAACCATTGCTTAGCACGATCTTTCAAAATGTATGGAAAGCACTTTATTCTAAGCTTATTCTCTATTAGACCATGAAATGGAAAGTTTAGATAGTTGTATAGAACTCTCGTAAGAAAGTAAATAGGTCTTATGATGGCCAACCATGAAAAGAGGGCAACATGTTGAAATGGATATTTTTCAACTCATAATTCTGAGCCGCCCGACTCAATCTAATGCATGAAGGTGAAGAGCCAATTATCGGTCTTTAAATTTCCCGTAAACTTATGCATACTGGTGCTGGGTTTTGAACTTCTTCACCGGGTGTTTGCCCCATTCTATCTTCATCCCCATGATCATTTTGTTGCCTTGGGTTCTTTGTCATTCTTTCCTTTCTTCGATTTGCATGATTAGCTCTACACAAGCTCTCGATCACCGGATTCAATGGAATAATTTCTTCTTTTTCCAAGCTTCGAGAACATTTTGAGAGCATATATCACCAAAAAATGCAAAGGAAACAAACACTTAATCAACACAAAGAAAATAAAAAGAAAATATTACAAAAAGTAGTGTTGTCCCCTAGCAGCGGCGCCAAAAACATGATTGAATCTATCGCAAGCTCATGATAATCAATGTAGTTTTACTAAGGAGCATTCCAAGGTTATCGTATCCATAGGGATGAGTACTCAATGTAATCAATTTGTAAACCAAAAATAAAACATTTCAAAAGTTTAATGTGTCAATATTCTAAGATGAAAAGATAAAAATGATCTAGTAAACAACCAATGTAAGCTTCAACAAAAGAAGAACAATATTAAACAACCAATGTAAGCTTCCTTTTGCGCGTCGCTGAACTTCACACCTTTTGAGCCACTTTCCTTCATGCATTCCTCCATCAATCTTTCAACTTCAAAAACATATTTTCCATGCCTTTTCCATCACTTTTATCCCGTTCAATGCATTCTTCATCGTCCTACACAAAACACGAAAATGCTGTAAATTCACCGATAATCAAGTACAATAGAGCTAAAATTGTTATGTTTTTATATTTGAATTATTATATAAATTTAGGATATATCAAGTTACACATGTGAATTCTGAGAATTTTTAAGGTTTTTGTTGCCATGACTTTTTGAATGATGTATGAAGTACTGTCTGTCAAAAAGGTTTCAGAACTGACAATAGATCTAGTACGTTCCGGAACGTTTATCTAAGGTGAGTTGTAACGGGGTTAGAAACGGGGCTATCATTCCTAACCCCCCAGACCGGGACGCGTTAACCAGTCCCGATCAGGTAGTCCGTCCTCCTGCAGGAGGACGGGCTACTTATGTTAGGCGTGAGATCCACTGGCCCCGAACTTAACATTTACTTTTTAAAAAAAATATTTAAATTTGACCGTTGGATCTGATTGATCCAACAGTCAGATTTACTTCAACGGTAATATTACCGTTGAGACCGAAAAATTACCCTTTTGGTCCATAACGGCTAGTTTTACCCATTTTGATACCCCCTAAACATATTTTTTTCTATCATTTATTCACTTCAAACACTCATTTATCTCCTCCAAACTCTCTCAACTCTTAAAATTTCTCTCCAAATATTTTTTCAATAGATTCCAATGATTTTTTTTGATTATTTTTCAAACAACAAAAACAAAAGAATGGAAGAATTTGCACTTGCAAATATTTTCTTCTCTTCTGATGACGAGAAATACAAAAAAATTCGAAATAATTTCAAGCAATCTATTTAGAATGATGTTGGAGTGTTCATTCAAATACAAATTATGAACTTTATTTTAATGTATTTTTTATTTTAATGTAATATTTTTATTTTCATGAATTATTTTTATTTGAATGAACACTTTATATTTTAATGAATTTGGGGTAGAAAGTATTAAATGAAATATTAGATAAAAGTTAGGATATTAAAATAAAATTGTATTTAGTCGAAAGCTGAGTAGGCGTCCCGCGAAACTCTTAAAGTAACCTCTATATTACGGATAAAAAAACTGAGGGGCTAAAAACTAGAGACTTTAATAAAATAACAATAAAAATACTGAACATGCATCCAACGAGACGACTTTAGAAACCATGAATTACAAACAGTCTAATGCCTTCCCAATAACTGCTGTCAAATCATTATAATATATTTGTCTTTCTTGTATGGCTTTATTTAGAATGGTGTAGCCTAAAATTGAAATATCAGTCAGAAAATGTGTATTTCTTTTTCAAAAACAAAATGTTTGTCAGAAAATATTAACTTACAGTGGTGAGATTTTAAACAAAATAGGCAATGGGAAGCCATTGTTATGATAAGATAACGTGTCATGTAAGTTGATATTGATTGGAATAGTGAACACTCTGACGCAAACGGAGGTGTCATTGTCCGAGAGAGAACGGTGGCAGTGGAGGAGGATTGTGGAGATGAAGCGGCGGCGGCGGCACGCTGTATGTGGAAGATGAATATGGCTTTCGTCCAAAATACCAAATCAGTCCCCAAATTATGCAAAATATGAAAATTTTCCTAAAATGCAAAAATATACCTGTATACATGTTTGCACATATTGTGTACACCCATGTATGCTTGTATACAATTTTAAAAAAATTGATTGAAAAAATATAAAAGAACGTTTGTACAATTTATGTGCATGTGTACAGTCATGTACACACTTGTGCATGATGTAAACTTGATGATAAATTCAAAAAAAATTGATATTTAATAAAAAACTATTTTTAGCTATTTTAAACAATAAATATTATTTTTAAACTTGTCCACATTTGTATATATTATGTTCATGCTTTATATACAATTGTACACTAGTTGTATGTGCTTTGATGAAATGTTTTCTTGGCAAATTTATAATTCTTTCCCTGAGAAATTGAAACCAATTTCTCATGATTTTTCTCAATTTATCACGGAAAGCCAAAATATGACATTCTATCCTTTTTTTTTTTTATTTTTAGAAAATGACATTTTATAAAGTAGTAAAACAAGAGGTGACATTTGAGTTATTATTTTGGACTTCTCTATATAAAAGTGTAATTTACTCTCTAAGTTTCAAGTCTTAAACCTTTTTTTTTTTGCATAATTAAAGGCTTAATTTTATTTTAAGGAAGTTAGAAAGAAACTTGATAAAACAAAGTTGGTTTATGGGAGAAAAATTATTGGGACAATGGTTATATCATGTTGCAGCCATTAATAGAATTATCATATTGAACAGTTTGCAAGGACTTGAAGACTTATAATGAAATTTACATTGTGGAATTAAATAACAAAGCGAAATTGATGTAAATTATGAATAGTTATTGAGCAATGAAACGATGTGTGCTTGTGGAAAATTTGACATTGGTGACTTCATCGGAAGGAAGAACAAGGAAAGAGCAAAGACTTCATCGGTAGCAGACTTATTTGATTCACTGCTTATTAATATGAATGCATAGTTTGATTTTAAAAAAAAATTATGAAAGGGATTAAAAAAAGTTATAATTCTTTCTAATTGATTAAATTAAGCTAAGATCCATATGCTAAAGTTTTTTCTAATTGAAAGAAATATATTCTGTTAATAGTTTAAAAATAAGTCAAGGAGAAAAAACTTTTTCCACTTTAATAGTTTAAAATCTATTCTGTTACTAACTGCTACCCATGCCAGAAAGTCAAGAAGGATTGAAAACTTTAAAAATAAGTCTTACAGCATTCCAATAGACTCTTTGTTGTAGTTTTTTACACTATTATATTTAATTATATTTAATTTTATTATTTATCTTTAAATTTGAACTCGATTTATTTTTTCTCAATAATTAATATTTTATTGTCCAAATTTAAAAATAGAAAAAATTGAAGATTTACTCCATGTATACATCACACGTTATGGTAGTTTTACTGAGAAGTAAGCACAATGGAACAGAAAGCATAGACTTGAAAGCATTATTGTTCCCAATAATTGAACAATGAAAGGATATATGCGTGTGGAAAATTTATCATTGATGACTTCTGCGGAGTGAAACAAGCAAAGATCAACACCACGAGCCACAACTTAGTAGGCCCTCAAATTCAGTGGACTAAACCCTAAAAGCACCACAATTTAGAAATATAAATTAAGAAGCTGTTAAAGTTTTATTTACTATGAGAGATCATAAAATATTCTGATTTCAAGTTGTTCAGTAACATGACTTGTGACCTTAGAGCTTTCCTGCATCTTCTTCTTTATTGGTTGCTTATCTTAGCACATTCATTTCATACAAACTCAATCTCTGACAATGCTGGCGATGTTTTGTGTGTGAAAAAGGAAAAAACAAGCTCTTCTTCGCTTCAAGCAAGACCTTATCATTCCATCCAACTGCTTATCCTCTTGGGATGCTTCACATGCTGACTGCTGCGATTGGCCTGAGGTTGTCTGCGATAACTTAACTGGCCATGTCAAAGAGCTGCACCTTGATAATCCATATAAGCTGCATCCTAGAAATCCAGATGATCTTTATTGAACTCTAAGTCTGAGTCTGATTCTGTGAGAAAAACTTCTGAAAACTCTATGTTACGGGGAAAAATAAACCCATCTTTGTTGGACTTGAAGTATCTGCATTATCTGGACTTAAGCTGGAATGAGTTGGGAGGAGTCCCTATTCCAAGCTACTTTGGTTTTTTGGTGAGTTTAACTTATCTCAATCTTTCAGGGGCAAGATTTGACGGATTGATTCCTCATGAATTGGGAAATCTTTCCAATTTACATTACCTAAGTATTAGAGGTAATTATCTGGATGAAGAAACCTTTTTGTACGTAGACAATATGCGTTGGCTCAGTGGTCTGTCTTCACTTGAGCATCTTGATTTACAGTATGTAGAACTGAGTGCAGCATCACACGAGTGGTTAAGGGTTATAAACTCATTCCCTTCCTTGCTAGAATTAAACTTGCGCAGTTGTAGTCTAGATTTTATTCCTTCCTTACCCACAGTTAATTTCACGTCTCTTTCTGTCCTTGATATGTCAATCAATCACTTTAGTAGCACTATACCAAAATGGATTCTTTCTCTCAGCAAGCTCAAATCCCTCGACTTGAGCGTGAATTCTTTCATTGGTCCAATTCCTAATAGTTTGTCAAACTTGACATCTCTTACAACCTTGAACCTTGGCCTTAACTCTCTCACTTCTCCATTACCTGATTGGTTGTTTGGTCTTAATGGTCTCATTTCTCTTTCCTTGTCTTATAATCAATTTCGTGGTCCATTTCCAACTGGTTTCCGAAATCTTACTTCGTTAAGGGAGTTGGGGCTTTCTGATGCTGACTTTTCCAACTCTTCCATACCAGAATTGGTTTACAAATTCCAACATCTTGAGTCCCTTGAACTTCGATCTGCTAACTTGAGTGGGAAAATCTCAAGTGCCATACAAAATATGAGTTCTCTCATTAGGTTGGAGCTAGCAAAAAATGGACTTGAAGGTCCAATTCCTAGAACAATGAGAAGTCTTTGCAACTTAGAGGAGATTAACCTATCTTACAACAAATTTGAAGGGGAGATATCAAAGGCTATTGAAAGTATTTCGGGATGCAGTTCTCGTAATGTGCAATTCATATCCTTGAGGAGGAATAAATTTTCAGGTAATTTGACTGATGAAATTGGGATGCTGGAAAACATTTGTGTTATTGATTTTGGAGGCAACTTAATCTCAGGTTCCATTCCTCAATGTTTGGGAACCCTATCAAATCTGGAAAATCTTGACATTAGGGCTAATATGCTAGAGGGTATTGTAACCGAAGTTCATTTCAAAAATCTCACCCATCTGACAGTTTTCTATGCATATAATAACAATCTTACTTTAAAAGTTAGTACAAATTGGGTGCCTCCATTTCAAATTGAAGAGTTATCTCTGAGACGTTGGAAACTAGGTCCGCAATTTCCCTTATGGCTCCAGTATCAAGATGGCTTAACTTCCCTTGACCTTTCTAATACTGGTATTTTTTATTCCATTCCTAGTTGGTTTTGGAATATTACTTCTCAAATTCTATATTTGAATCTCTCCCACAACCACATCAATGGTGAGCTACCCCGTCGTCTTAAAACTGGAACCCTTAGCCAGTTTATATATCTTTCCTCAAACCAATTCAGCGGCCCATTGCCCCGAATCTCAGGAAATATAGCTGAGCTGGATCTTGCAAACAATTCATTTTCAGGATCAGTTTCTGTCTTACTATGTTATCCAATGACTCAGGTCAATGAATTAAATGTCCTACATCTAGGAGAGAATCATCTGTCGGGAGAAATACCTGATTGTTGGATGAACTGGCAATCCTTGACTTTCATAAACATGGCGAACAATAATTTGACAGGGAAAATACCAAGCTCAATTGCTCAGTTAGGTCTCCTAAAGTCTATTCACTTGCGGAACAACAACTTGGTTGGGGATATTCCTGCGTCCTTGCAAAACTGTACAAGGTTATTGACTCTTGATCTCGGGTTAAATAATTTTGTCGGGAAGATGCCGGAGTGGTTGGGTTTCTTTCAGAATCTAAAAGTTCTTGTTCTTCCCTCAAACAAGTTGGAGGGAGAAATTCCTTTGAAATTTTGTCAGCTTGTTTCTCTTCAAATTTTGGACCTCTCTAAGAATAATTTGTCCGGTCCAATACCAACATGTATCAACAACTTGACTGCCATGACCACAGTACAAAGTTCAAGAGAGCTGATATACTACTCTCCGTACTTTTCTTTGTTTGAGAGTGCATTTGTGGTAACAAAAGGAAGACAAGTTCAATACGACAAGATTCTTACACTTGCTGTTAGCATGGACATGTCAGGCAATAAATTATCCGGAGGCATTCCAAAAGAAATCACTGCTCTAATCGGATTACTCTCGTTGAATTTATCAAGAAATAATTTGACAGGAGAGATCCCAACTGACATTGGTGATATGCAACAACTAGAATCAGTTGACTTGTCATGGAATCAAATTTCAGGCCGAATCCCGCCAAGCATTTCAAGTATCCATTTCTTGAGCTACTTAAATGTATCCTACAACTTGTCAGGAGAAATTCCGCCGAGCACTCAACTACAGAGCCTCAACTCATCGAACTTTATCGGCAACCGACTTTGTGGACCCCCTCTCGCAGAAAATTGTAGTGGTCACGTTATTCCACCAGAAGGAGGCAATGGAAGTGACGACAAAGGAGAAGGAACAAAAGTTGACGAGTTTTATCTAGGGATGGTGCTTGGATTCCTGGTGGGACTTGGGGTAATTTTTGGTCCACTACTCTTGAGCCGCTCATGGAGGATTTCCTATTTCAGGTTCTTGAATAAAGTGTGGTGCAGATTCTGTGGTATGTTTGGCAAGTAAATATCTCATCAATAATTTTCTATTGTAGTATCATTTGTGTAGATTATGTATTGAAACTTATTTTGCCTTCTACATATGCAAATAAAATCCATGTCCTGCTGTGTGTATATATATGTATTCCTCTATCAAGCAGTTTTGTTTGTTGATGCAATTGATATATGGGATTAATTTTATAGAAATCATATTTACTCTTTTACGATAGATGTTCTATTGGGCAAACTTGAATAGATATTGGCACAGATAAAAAAAAAAAGATCAAAGAGGTGCTGATAAGGTAGCACGTTACATTTACAAAATGATGCATGAATTTATGATTTATGTAAGAATATGCTAATCAGTTGAGTTTTAAGCCAGTAATAGGATCAAAATGCAACTGATTATGTTTGGAGACAATTGCTTCTCAACTGATTATATTCGTCTTAATTTAGTTTTTAAACAAGAGAGAAACTTGATGAAACCAAGTGGGTCTAGGGGAGAAAATATTGCTGGGACAACGGTCATACCATGTTATAGCCATTAGCAGAATTATCATATTGATCAGTTCGCATAGACTTAAAGACTTGTAATGCAATTTGTGAAATAAAAACTCAGAATTTACGTAAATGTCGAACAATTATTGGAAGGAGGAAGAAGGAAAGACCAAAGACCATGGCATTAGGTCTTTATCACCGGCTGTACACATCTTCACACAGTAGGCAGCGCCATGAAGTCAAGAAGGATTAAAAACTTCAAAATTTAAACATGGAAGAAACCACATATACTGTGTTTTTTTTTATTTTTCTTATTTTGCTTGGCCTTAGTTTTCTTCCGCAGGTACAAAATAGACCTGTAAAACTTTCCTTAAAATGGGTGGTTCTTGTTTTAACGATTTGAGGCTACTTGTGTTTTTGGAGGATTTAAATATTTCTTGTGATTTGTTGCAGCTAGTATGGAATGAATAGCCCGTCAGGGTATTAGCCATTAGGTGATGCAGAAAGTCTTTGGATTCAAATAACTGGCTTGCGTTTATGTCTGTTATACACTGTCCAAATCAGCTATGAATGCACAAACAAGGATGCTAGGCAATAGCGTAACCAAAATTTAGCAAAGGTGGGATCGAAACAGAATAGATAGAGTCGACGAGAATACCCTAGAAGTTCACGGATAGCCGATGCCACCTATCATTTGCCTATTTCCACCAAAAAAAACAAATTCTTTGCAGTGCGTATATATAAAAGATTATTATTTAAAAAAATAAGATAAAAATAAATATTTTAAACAATATTATAAAAAATATCTCAATGCTTTTGGATATCTTATTCTCTCTTTTTTGTTGTATTTGAATGTAAAATTTCACCATAGAAATGGTAATATATAAACAATCAATGGTTTTTTTTTTCTGATTAATAAATTAATGCTGATTTTGTGTAAAAAAATAAAGTTACTAATAAAATGACAATTGTGATTATAAATTGTTACAACAAACTTTTATAGCGCCTTTTTTTATAAGTTGTTGTGGTCGTACTTAAAATTAGGAACATAGTTCAATTAACATTAAACTCTAAATCAATTATCTATCATAAATAAAAAAAAAAACTCTAAGTTGTGCACGTTTAATAGTAACTAGTAAATTCTACAAGAGCATTGCGCGTGTGATTTTTGTTGTTTCAAATTATTATAATAAAATGCAATTTTATTGGTTATTATTTATAAGAATTGTTCATGATAGTGAAATGGCACAATAGGTAGTAAATAATATGACGCGTAAGTAAATTTTAGAATTTAAAACAAAAATAAATGATCCAATTTGTCGGTTTTTTCTTTAAATTTTTTTGACTTATTGTCTTTATCTTCATCTATTTGTTGTTGGCCATTTTTTCTTTTCTTTTGTGATGCATTAGCTTTCCACAATTTGTATGCTCCATATCTAACTTTGTTTATGTCACGATCTATTCCCGGGACCGCGACCGGCGTACGAGGCGAACCGTCTGTGGAAGTCCGGCCCATCTCGCACAAGCCTCAAAGTGCAAAAATTCTACCCAAATATCATATTTAAATAAATATGAATAACAATTAAAATATAAACTTTGTTTATTAAAGACAAAACATATATAACATTAAGTGCGAAAATTAATTTCAAATTAAAACATTTGAAATATCAAAAACCTAAACAAGACCCACAGAAATCCGGTGTGTGGAGCATCTAACAAATCAGACAAATGGGCCCGGTCAAAAGGGCATTGACCGCAACATCAA
>CAODLS011961316.1:0-10525 GCA_948243855.1 Flueggea neowawraea
AGGTGGCGGAGTCCACACTGCTATTTGGATATGAAGATAACTCATGGTCCCGTATTATGAAAACATAAGTATATGTATATATTGCCTGAATGCATGTGAATGTTCTGGATGCGAACGTTTTGATATAATGTATTTTGGAAAAATATACTATGTATGTAGTGTGTATACTATATGGTATATATGTACGTGTGTGATATTTTGAAAGGTGATTTTTAAACCAGTTTTTGTGAGGCACGTACGAGGCGGTCTGACGTGCTCTTTCCTCACTAGGGAATCTTACACCTTTTTCTTCTGTTGTCCATGTTATACCTTTGTCCGCAGGTGACATCTTTTGGACGCACAACATTTGACCCGTACCTCGACCTAGTGAGATATTTTTGGCTATTGTGAGTGCCCTCGTTCGGGACTATACTTTGCTATGTCATAGAGCTCCACATTCGACCACTGTTTGGGTATTGGGCTACACTGATGTATTTTGGGATAACTCTGATGAGAGATAAATATATTAATATTTTTGATATACAGTATATGTATATATATATTTATTTATTGATAAATATTTATAAATTATTTTTATTTCATTTATAAATATTTTTATAAATATTTTAAATAAATATTTGGATAAGTCATGTAGTATATCTGATCATAGAGGCTTGTGAGGGATGGATCGGGCTTTCACAGACGGTCTGTCTCGTACGCCGGTCACAGGCCCGACTATGGGTCGTGACATTGATCATCCCTTGACTAGATGAAAGTTCAACAATGCATAATATAAAAGAACATAAAAAAACAATGTAAAACAGATCCAATAAAAGAGTGGAGAGAGGTTTTCTCCTTAACAAAGAGTACTAAGCACCTAAACCTAACCCTAACTGTACCCCCAGAACAATAGTAAAATCGACACCTACTGCTAAAACAATTCCTTAGGACCAAAACAGGAATGTCAAAGGTCGATTCGTCCAAAACAGAGGGTTTTGAAGTCTGTCCAGCTACCTCAAAAAGTCTTTCCAAAATTAGCAGTGTTTTTATGGAAATCCACCAAGCACTTAGAAGAGAACATATAATTACCGTCAAATTAGCCGACCACGTAAGCCAGTGTTCTAAAGTATTGTGCATAGGAATGTGTCCCCTGACTTTTACTGCCGAAGTCCAATGTTAAAGAGTATTTGACGCTCTTAAAGTATTGTGCATAGGAATGTTCAGTATGCCAGTGTTCTAAATTAGTTAAAGTTTCATTAAAAGAAGACTTTTCACATATATAGGGCTTTTGAACTATTAATAAAATGAATCATCAAACTATATACTAAATTAATGTGCTCGATTTTTTTTATCTTTAAAAAAACATTAGAAATAATTTATAGTCCCCTAAGTAATATTGACTTTACATTTTCATTTATTAAGCTATTAGATTTTTCTTTACTCTCAAATTTGTCAGGAACTAACAGTTTTGCAGAAATATCATTTAAAATAATTCAAAATAACGGTTTAATTATGGAAAATCTTTAATATTTATAATAAGGTTGATTGCGACTCACACCTGTAAGGCCAACACAAGGTTAATTCCCGACTCAGGACCCTCTAAAGCTCTCACAATGTTATTTTTTTAGGTTCACAACAAGCATTTCCTACACCCAAAGTGTCTACAAAAGAAATACAAATAATGAAGCATTATGCTAGATTTTGTTGTATCAACTTGATGTCTTTGATTTGCTCTCTAGCTTTATCTTTGGTCTTTTTGATTGTTGAAATTTATAGGAGTTTTATACAATGATATCATATGTTGTTCTACCATTTCTTTGTCATTTCTTGATATATTTATATCCTTTACATGCTATATGACTGTTGGAGTGCATTTAATGCATTTTCAAGCTTTTGGAATGCCCTAACGTACATTATTGATGTTCTTACGTACGTTGATCATTCATTTTCTCCAGTTAACGTGCATTACCCATCCTTAACATAAGTTAATCTTTAGTCCGAAATGATCCAACAGCTTCTATTTCCATTCAGTACCACTTTTACGTACGTTATGTATTGCTTACATATGTTGGCACTCTTTAACACATGTTATGGCCTATGTTTTGCTTAATGTACGTTAAACTCTTTTAGTGTCCTATTTTGCAACTCCGAGCTTTCAACATTTTTAACATCAAGTTTTACGTTTTCCTCATCATCAAAACATAGAAGGATCTCAATGTTGATTGTGCATGATCCAACAAACAGGAAAGCAATTTAACGTAAAATCAATAATAATGAAAGCTTAACAAAGGTACATCTTCGTTTATTCCTCTCAATGATCCTCGGTACTATAAAACAATCAAAATAATTTGAAAATAGACAAGTTATACTTATTGGTGATGCACTCAATAACAAATCTCTACTTACTTTTTTGGTATTCTGAGATGCCTTGCATACGACTTCCCTTACAAATATATAATCGGGGTGACCATGCCCGGCTTAAGGCACATGCCACTAAGGCCTGTGCCTAGGGCCCCATCTTTTGGTGGGGCACCCATAATTTTTTTATTTTAAAAAATTTATATGTAATATAAAATTATAAAAAAAATCATCTACTTACAAAATGAGTCTTAAATTAAGAATATATATATATAAGAGCTTACAAAAGGTGTCTAAAAAATTATAATTGATCTTATGAAAAAAGACTCCAATTTTTAATCAAAAAATTGGTAAAATCTTTTATACGTACTTGATTTACTCACTAAATTTTAAATTTAGGAAATTTTAAATAATTTTTTGTTGTCTTTTAAAGAAAAATGTATTTGAAATTGATTAAAACATTAGTTTAGAAACGCTCTCAGAAGTTTGTTTATTTAATCTATATGGATATACTTTTTGTTAGTACTTTAATTTTCTAATGAATGAATTAGCTCTTTTATTATAGTTTTAAATTTATATGTTTGTTTCATGTAAATCAACATAACAATGCATGCATTTGGTCTTAAATAAACTCTTTCATAGATCTTATAATAATGAAAACAAAAAAAAAACACTTGCGAGGTTAATTCTATAAAAAAAAGATAAATTCATTTTTCAAATGCATTTTTCATCATTTTCTTTATATATATTTAATATAAAAATATTTAAATTTAAATTAATATTTTTTTCTTTATGTGATTATATTTTTTAAGAAAATCATTGATTTATATACGAAACCAAATTCAATCATTTATAATATTTCTTATATCATTATAAATTATTAAAATATTATTGCCTTGGGCCACAATTGACCTTGAGACGGCCCTAGGGGTAACACCCTACATGATTTAGTCTATCGGTACTACTAAGAACTATAAAAACCCTACCCAAGCCAATAAACTAGAAATGCTCGACTCATTTAAACTTGATTAATTAATTTTTTTAACGAAAGCCGAAGCCCATTATCACAACAATGGTATTAAGTTACCACTTATGTTAGAAACGTGCAAACAATTGCGAATGCACATTTCTAAATCGAGTGTACTACTCCATTAATCTATTTGCCGAACAAATTGAATCAATCAATCGAATAACAACAAAACAATTCAATTGCAGAAATTAATTAAATACTCAAAACAATAACCTCATAATTCTATGAAGATCAAACTTTGATCATCCTTGACTAGATTAAAGTTCACAATGCATAATATAAAAGAATATAGAAAAATAATGTACAACATAGTCAATAAAAGAGTGGAGAGAGGTTTCTCTTAACAAAGAGTATTTATACTAAGCACCTAAACCTGACCCTATTTGGACCCCTAAAACAACAGTAAAATCAATTCCTACTGCTAAAACAATTCCTTAGGAACGAAATAGGAATGTGTATAGTCAATTAGTCCAAAATGGAGGGTTTACAAGTCTGTCCAGCTATTTCAAAAAGTCTTTCTAAAATTAGTAGTGTTTTTATGAAAATCCACCGAGCACTTAGAAGAGAACATATAGTTAGCGCCAAGCTAGCCGGCCACCTTAGTAAGATGAATCCCACATTTATATGGGCCCAAATGAATAGTCAAAACTCATATCCTTATGGATAATTTATTTCATACGGTCAATTATTTAGAATTAGGTGTTTACTCTCAAGTCAACTCATAGAAGGTTTCTTAAGCTTGATAATTTGTCTCATTTCCACCACTATTATAAAATCAAACCAACAGAGATTAAAAAAAAAACCTTCGACTAGATTGTAACAAGGCTAAAACAAATGGTTAAAATGAAGAAAAATCAAGAGAAAAATAAAGAAGAAGCTATAATATGCCATCCAAATTAAGTCCAAAACACCCAAGTTAATAACACCTTTAAAACAACAAAACTATGCATGCTTTTCTTCTTGAAAACGTGGCTGCCCCCTGACTTCATTCCTTCTTGAAACTGGACTTTTAGTCCCAATTATGTTTAAAGAGTAGTTGACGATCTTAAAGTATTGTGCATATGAATGTTCAGTATGCCAGTGTTCTAAATTAGTTAAAGTTTCATTAAACGAAGGCTTTTCACATATATAGGGTTTTTGAACTATTAATAAAATGAATCATCAAACTATATACTAAATTAATGTGATCAATTTTTTATCTTTAAAAAACCATTAGAAGTAATTTATAGTCCCCTAAAGTAATATTAACTTTACATTTTCATTTAGTAAGCAATTAGATTTTTCATTACTCTCAAATTTGTCGGGAACCGAAAGTTTTCAAGAAATATGATTTAAAATAATTCAAAATAATGTTTTAATTATGGAAAATCTTTAATATTTAACGGAGGGACTAATGATTCATTTTATTAATTTATCAACGACCTAAATGAAAAATCAATGTTTTTCACCCTTAACCATTATTTTGAATGTTCTATGACCTCTAACTTAACTGAAAAGTAAATGAAAATTTAATAATTTAAGGATTAAAACTACCAAATCAACCTTATTTAATTAATTAAATGCAATTTTATGAATCAACGTTTCTTAATAATTTAAATGAAAAAAAAATTTCAATTGCTCCACGATGAAAACACAACAACCTGGGGCTAAAATGACCATTGATGGCCCAAACCAAAAATGGAGACTATGCACCCACCGAATTTTCATTACACTTATCACACTTTCGTTTTATTTTGTTTTTCTTTTTCGGAACAGTTTCAACTATGCACCTAATTACGTATGTTTTCATCATGAGAAAAAGGTAAAGGTTAAGATGAAACCGCTACAATTTTTCCAGTAATTTCATTTATGAACGGAATTATACAATTTATCCTTTTATTAATTTACTACTTGCTTAGGTTATAATTTGTTTATGAACGTACATATTATATAATCTATCGTATTACTTACTACTTTCTTAGTTTATAATTTTAATCATTGCCCAAAAAAGGTTTTGATTTTACTCTGGTTGGTCTAATATTGCTCTTTTACTATTTTTTATCAGCAAAATGGCATGTCTTTTAGATTGGGCTGTGGGCACTGTGTCGTCCGTTGTTTCCAATTATGTGCAACAAGGAGTGTTGTTACATGTGCTGTTTGAAGAAATATGAAGAACTCAATCAAGAAGAGAATGCCTTGAATGTGGTGAAACAGGAGGTGGACAGAGTACTGAGCCAAGAAGCAAAAGTTACGAATGTACCGGATGAACCTGTAGAAGATTGGATCAAAAGAACGAAGAAAGCAATGGATGATACTCATCGTCTACAAGATGCAATTAAAGAAGATAACAGATGCTTCCGCAACTGGTCTCCTAATTGGTTTTGGCGATACGGAAGGAATAAGGGAGCTGAAAACTTGAAAACGACTCTCATAAATCTCCGAGAGGAACGTGGAAAATTCACAAAGCTAACCCATGAACCAACTGAGCTTCCTAACATTGAATTCATTGGACCCAAAGGTGTCTTGCGTTCTAAAGCTTCAGAAGCAGCTCTGCGTGACATTATGGCTGCATTGGAGACTGATGCTGTCAACATGATCGGATTGCACGGTATGCCAGGAGTGGGTAAAACCACATTGGCGATTCAAATAAAGGAGGAAGCTGAGAGACGGAAACTATTTGATGAGTTTGTGAAGGTCACTGTCTCTGAAAAGCCCAATATGAATGCTATTCAAGAGCGAATTGCAGAACAGTTGCAACTGAAGTTCGATAACGACACTAGCTCCACAACAAGAGCAGGCAAGTTAATGTTGCGACTACAAGATGGGAAGAAGAAGCTTTTAGTGTTGGATGATGTTTGGGGGAGCTTAAGCTAAAAGAAATCGGGATCCCATTGATGAGTACAAAAGATCTCAACAATTGCAAGATTCTTTTGACCTCGCGTAAAAAAACATGTCTGCGAGTCGATGAACTGTCAAAGGAAGATTCTGTTAGATATTTTAACAGAAGATGAAGCATGGAATTTGTTTAAAAATTCTTCCAATCTAGAGGATGATTCGCCCTTGACCGCTGTTGCAAAAATTGTAGCAAAAGATTGCGGGCGTTTACCTGTAGCAATTGTGTCTGTTGGAAAAGCTCTCAAACGAAAACATGAATTGCATCAATGGAAACGAGCATCGAGAAAGGTTCGAGCGGGTGAACATCGAGATATTCGAGATATAAGCAAAGAAGAAAATGCTTATAGAAGTTTGAAGTTCAGTTTGATGAATTGGAAAGAGAAGAAACCAAAATATGTTTGTTGTTATGCTCCTTATTCCCAGAAGATTATGACATTTGTGTTGAGGACATGACTAGGTATGCACTTGGGTTAGGATTGTATCAAGATGCTTGGTCAATTGAAGATACAACGAGTGAAATTCTAGACGCACTTGGTGAGCTTCAAAAAAGGAATTTATTGTTAGAAGCTGAAAGGAAAGGACACGTGAAGATGCATGACTTCATTCGTGATATCGTCCTAGTGATTGGGAAGAGTTATTCAGCAATGTCGGAGTCTAAAACAAAAAAGGAATTCGTTGTGGGTAGTGGCATTAGGTTTAAGGAGTGGCCAACTGATGGAAGTTTCAGAGACTGTGCAGCTATTTCCATGTTGGACAGTGAGGTGGGCCTACTTCCCGATCAACTGGATACACCAAAGCTGGAAATGTTGTTGTTGGAAGGAAGAAGATATTCAGGAAGATTATACTACCGACATGATAATTTTACCGATATTCCAGATAAATCATTTGAAGGAGCGGAAAAACTTCAAGTCCTTTCTATAACCCGTGGAAACTTGTCAATACAGTCACTGAAAAGGTTAACAAACCTTCGCACTCTGGAGTTGAGACATTGCAACTTCGCTTCAGATAACAATGTTAGAGCTAACCTTGCTTTATTGAGAAATCTAACGAGTCTTGAGATTCTTAGCCTTTGTGGTATTGATATTCAGGAATTGCCAGATGAGATTGGGGAATTGAAGAATTTGAAATTGTTGGAGTTAACAAAATGTAATAATCTAGAGAGAGTTCCTTCCAAGATGATCAGAAAATTACTCAAACTGGAGGAGTTACACATTGGCAGCTTTAAGAAATGGGATGAAGGCATGGGCAATGCTACCCCGATGATTGTTCACAGAACTTCACTGCCTCACTTGAACATTCTATCACTGAAATTTTCTAAGAAAATCCCAGGATATTTTGATTTCTCCAACTTGATTGGGTATGATTTTCACATTGGTTGTGGTTGTTGGGACCCCCAATTCCAGTCAAGGCTAAGACATCGAGTTGCAAGAAATATTTGCATTAATCCAAAGGACGACACCATCAGAGCATGTAAGAACTTGTTTCAGGATGTGTGTCATCTTCGTTTACGATTGAGCGAAAATGTCCGAAACTTGATTCCGGATGTTGCTGAGGTAGGCTTCGGTGATCTCTCTCTCCATCTTGAATTTTGTAAGACGGAATGCATCATTAGTACTTCAAAGCAGAAAACAGGGGGGAGTTTTCTCCCGAATTTGGCAGAGCTTATAATTCATTATGGTAATCTGGTAGAAATATGTGAAGGTCAGACACCAAAGGGATTTCTGAAGAAATTACAAAGATTGGAGGTTATTAATAATAGCAGCATCGTGACAATATTTCCATCGAAATTGTTGCAGGGAATACAAAAATTGGAAAATGTAGAGATTGAACGTTGCGCTGATTTGCAAGAGGTCTTCTCACTCGATGGACTGGATGAAAGGAATAAGGATTGCCTCTCGCGCCTAATAAATTTAAAGCTTTGGAGGTTGCTTGCTTTGGAGCGTATATGGAAGGGCCCAACTGATCTTGTAAACCTTAAAAGTCTCACTCGAATATCTATCAGGGAATGCTACTACCTGAAATCTGTGTTCTCAGTTTCCCTTGCTCAAAGTTTGGAACACCTAGATGAACTTGAAGTCATTAGTTGCAGAGAAATGGAGTGCATTGTCGAGGGGATTGAAACATTTTCGAAGCCTCATCCGCAACAACTGATCCTTTAAAACTTAAAGCATGTCACGATACAATTTTGCTTTCGTTTGAAATATGTGTTCCCAATTCAAATGGCTCGAGGTCTTCCAAATCTGACAAACCTGTACCTGACAGGCTGCTTTCTATTAGTAGAATTGTTTGGAATTGAGGATCAGGCAAAGGCAGACACAACTATTGAGGTGGTGGAGGAGATTGTATTTCCCAAGCTATTGAAATTAGAACTAGAAGGCTTACCTGACTTGGTTGCATTTTGTCCTAGAGGCTATAATTTCTGCTTTCCATCTCTACAAAAGTTCACGGTGGGAAGATGTGGGAAAATGACAACTAGTTTTATTGCTGCTCCAGATGGTTCTGTATATGCAAAACCTCAGGTACACATATACTCATTTGGACTTCTTTTAACGTCCTTGTTCTTTTAGGTTGATTTATTTTTCAATTTTTGACATTGTAATAATGCCCGGTCTTATATCATTATGTTTTTGAAATTAAATTAAGCAATTGCCGATCCAGAAATCTTTACGTGTGGGAGCGGACTTACATTGATTAAAATGAATTTTTTTTGTACAAAAAATATACCGATATCGATATACATAGAGCACGAAAAAATTATATTAAAAATAGTTTAAAATATAAAAAATAATACAAATTAAGTTACACTCTGATTTGTGGTGCAAGTAATTGATATGTATGACTATATATATTTTTTAAAACGATTCAAAATAAGTTTGGTCTTGATAGTTTCATATATAGAAGGGTACAATATAGGGGTACCCCTGACCGCTGGTGGGAGCGGCCGCCCACACCCGCTCCTACCTGCATCTGCTATTGAAATTAAGTATGAGAATAATATAATAACAATTATTCAGAAAATTAATAAATAAATTAGATAGTATAATTTAATAATAATATAGTATGAAATTAAAATATCATTTTGAGTAAAAAAAGCATAAATTCTTACATAAATAAAAATACCATTAGATCTAATTAATTTGTATAAACAAATAATATAATAATTAGAGTTCTTTTTTTTTTGACGACATAATAATTAGAGTTCTATCTTCTTTACGTCGTGACATGCTCATATAGTCATATTGTATGTCCATGGATCATGCAGGCTGACATAGAAACTGGGAGCGCAAAAACCCAAGTTCTGTTGCATCATACAGAAACTTTTGATGATCATATCCGGTATTTTTCTCGTCATGAGGGTGAGTGGATTTTACAGGAAAGCAAGTTGGAAGAAATAGACGAAATGGAATATTACCATGGCAGGATGTTCTAAATATTCTCAAATTTGCACTTTGTAATACAAATGTATTGTCCGGACTGTAGGCGTGTCGTATGGTGAGGAGTTTTTGTAAGTGTCTGTCGTTTGATGTTGTTCACTTATTTATGTTAGTGTCGTTTATGTCGCTTAGGGTCTGGGTCATGAGAATTATGAAGAGGGAATATTGAGGGAAACAAATAGTTTACTTTTGCAACCGAGTACTGTACAATAAGCGCTGTGGATTGTTATAGTTGATCATGCAATATGAATGAAATCAATATGTCATTCCTCTATCTAATATTTCTTTATCCTTCTCTCTTTCTCTCTCTCCTCATCTTCTCTATTTATCTTCTTCTCTTCTATTCCCTTTGAATTTTTCTATCTCTTGAATTCTTCTCCTTTGGTTGGGTTCACTCACCCCAAGTGGCGGAACCAGGATTCCGGTTAAGCAGGGGATGAATCTTGTCTATGCCACTAAGTGTATAAAAAAAAAATTGTCCATCGATAAATATGATATTAAAATACACAAAGTTTTCAATTGGTTTTTGTAGTGCCGGGTCACTAACTATATCGTCCGAATTAAGCTCTGACTCACTATTTTTCATTTGTCATTTTGCATTCGAAGTGACAAAATCTAGATCAACAAACAAAATAATAACAAAATTAAGTCTATTGAAATTAATTAACCTAACAATTACAAACACGTATAATTAAAAAATTTAACAAACGCATATAATGCATTCCAATTAATACATCAATCAACCCACATTATGAATCAAACTATGCAACAATATTAAATCATCTTCTCTTCTAAATAATCAATCAACCAAATACAATTAAATTACAATTATACCTACAAAAACAAACTA
>CAODLS011961403.1:0-27239 GCA_948243855.1 Flueggea neowawraea
ATTTGTGAGCATCACAATTCAAATAGAGAAAATAATTTTGTGAGGTTTAGAATAGTGATTCTAAAAAGGTGCTAGTACACTGTGATCATTCTAAGGTAAGTTCGTTCGTGTGGATACCTGTAGCCATGTTCGCGCAAAAGCAACATGATTCCTCAAAGGTGATTCGGGTTCTTGGTACAAAGAGCTACACCAACGTTTCATACAACCGATCAATCGTGCCTTGGTGAAAGGTAAATCTTCCAACCTTAATTATATATATTGATATGCATGGGTCCTTGGGGGAATTCAAGGCATTAAATTTTTGTTATATCCGCTGCCATGAATGTGTATGAATGTCATATTTTAGCCGCGAATTCCAACAAAGGGAGCAAAAGTGATGCAAAATGGAAAGGTCCTAAGAAACCTTATGAAAGCCCGAAGAGAACGAACAAAACGAGGAAGAATGAGTTGTCATGGCCGCGAGGTCCAAGTCCCACGGTCGTGAGGTCCTAGTGCCACACGGCCGTGACAAGCAAAAACATTTGAGAAAACCATCCAGAGAAGTGTCACGTCCGTGAGAGAAGGAGTGTCACAGCCGTGACGAGGGCAAAATTTTCACCCCTCTTGATACAGAAAAGTGTCACGGCTGTGACGCTCAATCTATCACGGTTGTGACACCCTGTAAAGGTGCAAAATATGGTTACGCTTGAAAAGCTCTTAAGTAGGGACCAATGCACATTTTAGGGGCATTTTGGAGATAGTTTTTGTATGGTTTTGAGGTCATGTAAGGGGGTATAAATACTCCTCAAACTTACTCTTTTAGGATTTCTTGGTGACTTCTAGAATCATTCTCTTCTTTATTTCAAAATTTAGATTGATCAATCTAGGGCTTTGTGCAAGAATAAAAAGGAGAGGTTGAAGGTTGGGAATCTCTTAAAGGAGACCTAAAGAGGCTTCTCTACATCAACCCTTCTACTAATGCTTCACATTTATGTATTGGTTACTATGTTTTATTTTAGCATTTTTTTGTTTTATTTTGTTTTCCTTAATCATGGTAGCTTAAATCTCTTGTTAGGACTTAGAGATGTAAGCTATTGATGAATACTTGTTATTTAATAAATGGGTTTTGTTTTTGTGCATTTGAATTCCATATTTGAAGTTTATTTGTAATGGGTCTTGTGATTTATGTTCTTAATTTAAATGATTGCTCATGGAATTGATTTACTGACTTGTTATGCTTGACTATGATTATGATTGGCCATCATAGTTATAGTTTAGGTAAGCCTAATTGAAGAATCAAAATATGAAGGTTAGGTGAGGCCCCCAAGCATTAAACTTGCGTGGTTAGGATAGAGATACTGCTTTCCCACAAGGTGTTCGACGAAATTCCTTAATGGCTTAATGAACCTAGTTTAGCTAATTGAGGCCGAGATGACCCTTTTAGTAATTGTAGTTATGGCATAAATGACTTTGAGAGAGGCTTTAGGCTAGTTTGGTGGAGAGAACACTCATTCCTAAAACCTCATTCATTAATGTAGCAAGTAGGATTCTTAAGTTGAAATCCCGAAAGTCCTAATGCTTTATTGATTATTGTTTGCTACTTTTGTCATTTGCTTGCTTTATTAATCTTGTCTTTTAATCAAAACCCCCAAAAACCCAATCATGTTATTTATTTCTTTTGTTTTATGAATTGATCACCATTAGTACTCATTCACTTGGGTTCGATATCCTTTGGAATACTCCTAGGTAAAACTACATCGATTCTAGTGTGTTTGCTAGACGTCGATCACTATCATAGCAGTATGAAGCTTAGTGACAACACAAAAACTATTTTCTTGGGAAAAGGTAAATATTGGAATTAGATTGAATGATGGTTCTTTCAATTTCATATCTGATTTGCTTTATGCTCCTAATATTTTTCAAAATTGGTTTAGTGTTTGTCAACTAGCAGAGAAGGGTTACGACTAATGCTTTAATAAAGAAGGTTGTATTATTAGTAATGTAAATAAAGGAGTTATTGCACAAACTAAGATGACCAGCAATAGGTTATTTCACATGCTATTAAATATGATATTCAATCTTCTTGTAATTCTATAATTGTTGATGATTATTGATTGGGGCATATGCATCTTGGGCACTTGAATTTTGGAAGTCAAAAATTTCTAACCAATCACTAATGGTTTTTGGTTTATCACATACTGAGATTCCTAATCATGTTTGTGAGACTTGTGTTTTGGGAAACAAGAGTAGAGATCTTTTTCCTAAAGAACAAGCATAGAGAGTTAAAAGACCACTTGAATTAGTGCATTCAAATTGCATTCAAATTTGTGCTATGTGGAGGTTCCTTCTAATGGTGGCTGTAAGTACTTCATTACGTTTATTGATGATTTTAGTAGAAAAACTTAGGTTTATTTCTTTAAGTATCAATGTGATGCTTGTAATACCGATAAAGAGTTTTTGGCTTATGTTGAAAAACACAGTGACTATTCTAGCAAAACTTTGAGAGCAGATAGAGGAATAGAGCACAATGTGTGTGATGATTTTTTGAATAAAAGAGGTATACTCCATCAATTGACAACAAGGTACACTCCTCAACAAAATGGAGTAGCTAAAAAGAAGAATAGAACAATCATGGATATGATTTGGTGCATGTTATATTGTAAGAAGTTATAAAAGAGCTTTTGAGCTGAAGGGGTTGCTTGTGTGATCTATGTCCTGAATAGATGCTATCCTGAAAGCATGCATGACAAGACACTTTATGTATCATGGTATGGATGAAAGTTGAATCTCATTCATCTTAGGGTATTTGGTTGGATTACTTAAGCTCATGTTCCTACTGAATTGAGAAAGAAATTATATGATAAAGAGGAAAATGCATATTTATTGGATATTGTCATGAGACAAAAGGTTACAAACTTTACAAGTAAGCGACTAAGAAAATTTTCATAAGTTGTAATGTAAATTTTGGAGAATGAGGAGTTTGGGACTAGTCAATTAAAGAGAAGAAGAAATTGCTTTCACCCATAATTGTTACTCAAGAAGACAATGAAGATGCTCAATCACCTACTATTACACTACATGTTGGAAAATCTAGTTGCCCACAAAGAGAACGTCGAGTGCCTTCTCACTTCCAAGATTATGTAATTGGTCATGACAACGATCCTTTCAATGATGAAAAAGCTACCCATTATGCTTATTTTGTTGATTGTACTCTAATGACTTATGAAGAGTGTTGATTTCATTTATTCATTTAATGCGTTTTGATAATGACAAATGATGATAAATGATAATTGAGTGAAATTGAATTTAATTGAATATTTGATTTTATAAAATTTTGGTTGATTGAACTTAAATAATTCATGAGTGTAGTGTGATTATTTATGTGAAAGATGAATTTGATGTTCATCAATATTTTGGCATTTATATGTGTTAGAATTAATATTTTTTACTAACATTTTGATGAGGAAAAAACAAATAAGAAATCAGAAAAATCATTTAAAAATAAATTGGTCAAAAGTTTTGCTAGCCAAATGAACTTAGGATTAATTGGCATTCATAATACAATTTTATGAAGTGTTATGACCATATGTAAGGGTTAAAAAAGTGTTCTATCAAAAGTTGAAATTTTTAAGGGAAATCACTCGAAAAATGGTTTGGGCCGATAATCTTGGTGGAAATTTCTAATAGCAGGTTTGTTAAGAAATACAGTGCTAAAAGGACTGGAGTTAAAAGCTCTATCGGAACTTCTATTAGAAGAACAACTGATGTCGACAGTTTCGATTCAAAAACTTCCAACAGTCACAATTTGACTCCAATGACTATAAACTTTTCACAACGGTCAAGAGGAAATCTTTGGCCATAATTAGGCCTCAAGAAGCTCAAAGAAATTACATGTATTGAGTTAAATTTGCTATCATCTTTCTAAAGCTAATTTTGTCAGTTTACTTGGTTTGTGCTAGTTTCTCTCTTTGAGCTTAGATTTACAACTTCTTTTAAGAGAATGTATTTATACACATTCTTGTAAGTTTATTGAGTGTTTGAATGGTCTCCTAACACCAGTAAAGTCAAAATTTTATAAAGGTTTCCATGCATCCGTGACGTTTGATGTGTGGGAGGGTACTTGCCCCTTTTGAAGCAGGTTGATGTACTATTTTCAAATAGGAAGATAGTGAAGAAAAATGTTCAATGGCAATCTTAATGAGTGCACGTAGGCTTAGGATAAACCAAACTACTATAAATCTCAGGCTTGATTTTCTCATGCTTGATTTGCATTTCCCTTATCCCTTTACTTTATATGGTCTTATTGGATTGCTCATCTAATTAATTTGTGCTTCTTATTTTTAAAAAGGAATTCCAAAGATTATATTGTTTTAAAGAAAAATAATTCATCATTTTCCCTTGGTTTGCTATTTGAGCCAACAAAGAGGCTGAGAAGGATCTTGAATGGATTAAGTCCATGGATGAAGATATTCACGCAATTGAGAATAACAACACTTGGGAGTTCATAACTCTTCCAAAGGGAAAAATAGAAATTGAAGTCAAAGGAATTCACAAGTTTAAATACAAACCAAATAGAAAAATAGCTCACAGGAAATCAAGATTGATTGCCAAAGGTGCAAAAAACTGGAATTGACTATTTTGAAGTATTTGCTCTAGTTGAAAGACTTGATATGGTATGTTATCTCTTTAGCTACTCAAAATTCTTAGAAAATACATCAAATGGATGTGAAATATGCTTTCTTAAATGGAGAACTTGAAGAATAAGTGTATGTAGAGCAATCTCCAAGTTACATCATGAAGGGGGAAGAGGACAAAGTCTATAGATTGTAGAAGGCCCTCTATGGGTGGAAACAAACACCTAGAGCATGGTATTCTTGAATTGACTCTTATTTCCTTAATCATGGTTTTCATAAATGTCCTTATGAGTATGCATTATATGTCAAAACTAATTCATATAGAGATATTATAATTGTATGCTTATATGTGGATGATCTTATATTTACCAAAAATAATAAGAAGATGTTATCAAAATTTTGGGAGGCTATGGCCTCTGAATTTGAGATGACTGATGTCATGACCCGTCTTTAGGACATGACTAGCGCACGAGGTGAACTGTTTAAGGAAGCTCAGCCAATCTCGCACAAGCCTCAGAGAATAACAAAACTTAAACCCAATTTCATTTTATTAATCACATTAAGCAATTTAGCCGATAAAAGATTTTTGAAATAACATTCTTAAATAGAACAGAGTAAAATATAACCATAATTAAAATCAGCAAGACTGATATAATATTATATAGAAAACCATATCCCACCTCAAACACCCAAAGATCGGATCTGAATTGAACGAGTAAAATATAACCATAATAAAAATCAGCAAGACCAATATACTATTACATACAAAACCATGTCAACACCTCAAACACCCAAAGATCGGATCGAAATTGAATGGAACAAATCAGGATTGCCGAAATCCTACAGAAGACAAGTTGGAAATGAATGGGGTATTACATACTTCCCCCCTCAAAAAAACAATTTGTCCCCAAATTTCCAGACAGAGAAGATCAAAGTTAACATCAAACTTAAATATCAAGTCAGAATATCATCCTGGATCCCAAATACTAACCACTGAAAACAACTAAGGCTATATTAACATTCTAACCCAAGTATACAGACATGCAGAGGTTGTCAGCTAAGCCAACATATAGAAGATGGTACAACGTATGCAGAAAGAGGGACAGAAAATACAGACTGATGACTTGGAAAAATCAGATAAGAGTATATGTCCACGCTGGAATTTAGCAGAAAAATGCTATTCTAGCATACTTGATTAGTACTTCGTGAGAGAACATAGTGAGTTTAACCTTAACTGGCTATAGCAGCAACTCTTGGAATAGATCTGGGACAAAAGTATCGAGGGACAAAATGCAAAATGCCAGAATGCCTGAGGAATTTATGTGCGATAGAGCACATACTCAGACACTGATGAAAGGTCAAGCTTCGAAGGCTCTTACAATTAGTCTGACATGCAAAGCAAAAGCAAATAATTAATAGTTTAGCAAGGTCATCTGATTCTAAACCGCAGTGGTAAATACAACCTCCACTGCAATTACAGATCACGAAGTTAATGCAATAGATTTGGATGTTACTAACAGAGATAGCATAAAGAAAAAAAAGAAATTACCCTTGTGATATTCAAGTCCCATAGTCCGATCAGATTGCACCCGTAGGTCAAATGATGCACCAAGGCACAAGTACAACTCATGTTTCCCCGAACTAATCATACTCGAATATTCATATGTTGACAACAAACCTAAATTTCCTGAATCAAACCAGAGCTTTAACTCAAACAATCCTGACATAGAGAAGCCATCACTCACTCTAGTAAGATTACGGGGTATTCGCACCCACCTATGTAGACAACTTGGAGATAACACTGAAATTGTATGCACGAAGGCAGAATGTAAATACTTATGAATTGGCAAAATCAAATGAGTGAAACTTCTGCACCGCATCACATCAGAAGACAAACTAGAATTAAATATTTAGCAGATCCAGATTTAGTTTGAGACAAACTTCTTAAGAAGTACTTTCACAGAATGGCAGAATGCATAGAGACAGATTGTAGTACAAACTTACGCAGAGGCAGAATTAAATAGGAGCAAACTTCTATGTCACAGTTACTCAGACTGGTGCTTAGATAAGGCTTTCAGTGAGATCCCATCAGAAAACAAATTGAACCTAACCTCACTGACTGTTATACTGAAATGAGAAAAATGTTCAGAACATGCACAAAAAAGATTCATGAAACACCAGAATGTACAAGGTCAAATTGGAGTGGTAACGCTAACTAATATTCAACCATTCAGATGATGGTCTCAGAAATTGATAGTCAAGTCTAATTCAAAAAGTCTCACATTTCTCAGTACAGATTGCTCAATTCAAGGATTTGAGGGATCAGTAAATGCGTACCCATATGATTGCCGTAGGTTAATCATCGAAGGTTGGATAATTGATCAATATACTGAGCATAGGAGAGTAACCTAGAAGATTCTTAGGAATGTCATCTGGGTTAGCTACAATCCCAACTATGATCGTAAAACTTAAGGAGGAAACAGATCAGATGCAAACATTGCTAAGGATATCAGAGCAGTTACAAACACTAATGAGGAAAGGAAAACAAATACAAACACTGCTAAGGGAAAAAATATGGGTACATACATTGCTAAGGAAGACAGATTTAGGAATCCAAGAATTTGATCATTCGATTTGCTCAAGGTCCAAGATCCAAACAAATCGAACCCTGAAAGTTAGCAGCACCAAGAGGTCTTGTATGTTTCCTTTTCCCTCATCACATATCGAATTCCAGAAATAAGTCTCTTCTCATATCCAATAATATCTTACATGTTTGATAGGAACCAATACAAAGAATAATTGTTGGACATCATAATCGAATGACATATTATAGATAGGTTCAAAACATAAGGTGTGCCAGAAGAAAATGACATAATCACAGAAGTTCAGAAGTAGGAAAAATATTAGTCACTGATACACTGGGTAAGAAACTTTTGATGAGTCAAATGATAGTCCCCAAATTGCCTTGATATTCTTCACTTCACTCATAAGGCCATCCAGAATACTTCACGCTCGTATTTTTAAGCATATGAGCAATAAGATCATATATAGAGGGTTGTATTCAAGAACATCGGTCTGGGTGGTAGTGTGATGCTATCACATATGAGGTAGAGCTCCAAACTTTAGACAATTATGCGAATTGATCGAATCCGCTACATAATAATCAACGCCTCAATGACCTCGCGTTGAATGGTGATCCTCGCTGATGACTACCAATGTGGGTTCATGCTTATAAAAGCATCAGAAAAACAAAGCACAGGTGCAGATATCAAAATGTTGATAATTTCCACAGTACCCAGATTATTCTCAGAAAGACATAGAGCCAAATCAGACTAACTCAATCAAAAATACCTAAGTTGTACAACTGACCCAGAGTTACAAAACCTAATGCTCTGATATCACCTTTGTCACGACCCGTCTTTAGGCCATGACCGGCATACTAAGCGAATCGCCTAAGGAATTGTCACGACCCGTCTTTAGGCCATGACCGGCATACTAAGCGAATCGCCTAAGGAAGCCCGTCCCATCTCGCACAAGCCTCGAAGAATAGAACTTAAACCCAATTTCATTTTATTAACCAGATTATCAATCACATTAAGCAATTTAGCCGATACAAGATTTTTGAAATAGCATTCTTCAATACAACAGAGTAAAATATAACCATAATTAAAATCAGCAAGACCAATATACTATTATATACAAAACCATATCCCACTACCTGGTGTGGAACATCTAACATAATAGATAAATGAGCCCGAATAATAGGGCACTCATTACTGACAAGGACGTCTTAGTGAATGCAGGAAATCTATGAATTACTTGAAAAATAATAGAATAAAAAGAAATTGACAGAAAAAGAAAGGGGTAAGAACCCTAGTGAGGAAATAACACTCTAGATCGGCCTTAGGCCTCACAAAATCGTTTAAAAACATTTTCAAAAAATACGACATGCACTTATATATTTAAGTCCTAGTAATATGAGCTCATATATTTAGTTAGTAGTTCATGAATTTATTTTCTAAAAATGATTCGCACAAATGGCAAACAATAAACAATCATGTAAATATTAGGGAGGGATTTAAAATAGAGAGCCAAATAGAAACCATACTACAGATGACATACAGATAATTACATATTACTTAAACCCAGTTCAGCTAGTCACTAAAGCATATACATGGCTACTGCCACCAGACAATATATTATAGCCATTAAGCCATATATAATAGACGGTAGCCCGTAGGCTCAGAATAACAGACAGTAACAGACGGTAGCTTGTAGGCCTAACAATGCCTAGCAATATTAGACAGATATTAGAGATGTCGTCTATGCCACTAGACAGAGCAAATGTGTCTGGTTGAACACATGGTCACTAGAATACCCCGGTAACTCAGCATTCACAGAGCATTGGTATACCAAAAACCACATTTGTCCCCGCGGCATAGGAGCATAATCAAACAGAGCAGTGGTATACCAAAGACCATGTTTGCCCCCGCGGCGTAGGAGCATAATTAGACAAATCACATACATATTCAGATATGCAAAACAGACGTATTCGAAGTGCGAAATTCGATAGCAAAATATTTAAAACAAATAATCATGCAAACCGAAAAATAATCACAGAGCATATCACATATTATCAAAATACAGATATACATGTACACTAATAAATATTATTAAAATAAATACTTTCAAAAGAAACCATATATTCAGAAGCAGACAAGTGTGCAGAGTAGTCAGACATTTGCAGAAATATGTATAATTGAAATACCGAACAAAATATCAAACACCTATACACATCATTAATACAGAGAAAATAATATTTTCAGAACTTAATTTTCTTATCACATATATTTTCTCATAAATCAGATTTTATGTTTTGCCAAACCTTTCATTAGTCCAAATTACATGGCAAAGTCAGAGCACAACAAAATATATAAGTTTAGAGGACATAACCTATGTGTTTAAAACTTCTATCTCACTTATATGGACCAATCCCAACATCCAATGCCGACATATGGCTAGGACTGAGAGCAGACAACATAACTTAAAGTAGACAATTTATAATAGAATCAAATATGGAACGATACTGTGCACTAAATGCAGATGCACACACTGAAAATCCTATTTTGAAAGAGGAACTAATGCTCTCGGCTCAAAAATTGGACTCTACGTAAAATTACAGTTTGGTCCTGACCTATATAAAATTACATTTTAGTCCCCAAACTTTTCAAGATTTACAACCCAGACCTTAGAGTATTCTCAAACCACCAGACAGTCTTTCAATTAGTCAAATATCCCAAATTAATCTTCAAACTCTCAGAAATTGCAAAACCAACCCCAAACCCTCAAAATTACAAAACTGGTCCAGAATATCCAAGATATCATATTTGGTCATTTCGACAGAAAATTACATAAAAATGTCCAACTCTCAATTCAGCCGATAAAAATCATTCCTGAACACCTACATTGACTCTAATTGGTCTCCTGAACATAAATCAAGAATTGGTTCCAATAAAACAACACATATTCGGCCTAAAATCATCCAAACCTGAATCTAACCCTAGCTCAAGCAATAAATCTTCAAATCTCTTGATTCAAGGCTCAAACCATGTTCATATAACCTCAACACAACCTAATCTAACAACCCTAAGCATCCATTAACTCAAAATCATAAGAAAAATCCGAACCATAAATCAATTGGCTCAAAATAGATTTCAAGAATCAAAGCATGAAAGAGTTATAAACAAGGAAAGAGAAGTGATCTTACCTTAGAAAGTGATGAGAGATGATGGACGAACAATGAGGAAGCAAAAAGAGATGATTAGAGAGTGAGAGTGTGAGAAATGAGAGAGTGAAGAACAAATGGATTGAGTTGGGGTTTTAAGCTGCTTGAACAAGGCTCACGTATGTGAATCTGAAATTCACGTACGTTAGGGGACCCTCTCGTACATTACCTAGCATCTCAAGTACATTATCGGGATGAAAAATGGTGTCCAGAGGCATCAGACCGACCTCACGTACGTCACTTTAAGTCTCAAGTACGTTGATCATGCAGAAACCCAGCTCACATACGTCAATTGCTGAAAATATGCATTTTTGCACAAACAGTGCCTTATGTACATAATATTTGTGGTTACATATGTAAGGTTGCCTTACGTATGTTAGATACATTCTAACGTACATAAGATGCCTATTTGCATCACTCCTTAGTTTCTTCACTTTCGGACACTCATTAG
This sequence comes from Flueggea neowawraea, assembly GCA_948243855.1. Classification (NCBI taxonomy): domain Eukaryota; kingdom Viridiplantae; phylum Streptophyta; class Magnoliopsida; order Malpighiales; family Phyllanthaceae; genus Flueggea; species Flueggea neowawraea. The sequence continues at coordinate 10,850 of CAODLS011961403.1, forward strand.
AATATTCTCGAGGCTTAACAACTTATGACCTTACAAAATAACATCATTAAACATCTTTAAACACTTAATCAACACCCAAAGATTGGATTGGAATTGAACGGAACAAACCAAGACTGTCGAAATGCTACAAAAGACAAGTCAAAAACAGATGGGGTTTTACAATTGATATGGGTTTGATGTCCTTCTTTCTAGGCATAGAAGTTGTAGAAACTGATGGAATTTGAAGTATGCAAGAGATATTTAAAGAATTTTAAGATGGAATCTTGCAATCCAACATAATTCTAACTCTAATTGAAAAATGAATGAAACTCAATAAGGATGGAAGTGATGAGTTAGTTGAGATACTTAACTGCTACTCATCCTAGCATTATGTATGGAGTTGGCATAATTAGTAGATTCATGAAGGCCCTTAGACAATCTCATTGGAAAGTTGTAAAGAGAATTTTGAGATACATCAAAGGTACATACAGTGATGATATTTTTCTATGCTAAGGATGTTGAACTCATTGGCTATACAAATAGTTATTGAGTTGAGATATTGGGTAAAGGAAAAATACTTCATGTTATGCATTTCACCTAGGCACATGTGTGTTTTCAAGGTTATCAAAGGAACAACAAGTTATTGCTCTATCTACTGTCGAAGCTGAGTGCATTACTGTTGGAAATTGTGCTCCTTAAGTTGTTTGGTTAAGAAGATTGCTTCAAGAGTTGCATCATCAACAAGAGAAACCTATAAAGATATTTTGTGATAACAAGTCAACAATTTCTTTGACAAAGAATTCAGTGTTTAATGGTCGCACCAAACACATTGACATCAAGTATCACTACATTTTAGCATCGGTCAAAGAAAACGAGATTGTGGTAGAGTTTTGTTCGATAGAAGATCAAGTTGTTGACACTTTTTTGAAGCCATTGAAGATTGATTTGTTCATGAAGTTGAAGACAACGCTTTGCTTTAGTTCAAAAAAAAAAGACAACACTTTGCATGATGAAGTTTGAAGAACTTGGTTTAAGGAAGGCAATTTAGGAATTTAAACCAAATTAGAAATTATTGTTAGAGTAAGAATTTGATTTTATATTAATTAGATTTACTTGCTCGACTAGGATGTAGATGATACTACTATAAATAATAGACATGGGTGATGTATCCTTAATTTACACATCAAATTAAGCAAGAATTTGACTACTTTCATCCTATAAATTATGTTTTTTTGTGGTGAAATTTATATAATGATGTTGATGTTTGTAGGATGAGATAAATTGAATAAAAAGAGTGGGAAAAGGTGGAGAAATGATTCAAAGTCAAAAGGCCTTAAGTACACTCGAGAAGGAACGAAGAAAATCAACAAAAAAAAATGTTGCACGACCGTCCAACCCAACTTGCACGGTCATGACAGAGGAAAATTAGGCATCCTTTCGAGACAGAAATGTTGCATGGTCGTGCAACTCAGCTTGCATGGGCATGCAATGCTACAGTGAAGGGAGAGAAAGTGACAAAAAGCAACCAAATTTGTGGGGACCAAAGGCATATTGAAGGGGCATTTTTGTCAAGAATGATTGTAAGGTTTTGTGGTCACATGTGGGTTGTAAATACTCATTATATTAGCCCTTTTGAGACATTCTAAATTCTCTACACATTCTCTACATCATCAAACATATCTTTCATTATTTTATTTTAATCATGGTAGCTTAAATCTCTAGTTAGGGCTTAGTGATATAGATTATTGGTGACTATTTTCCATGATTATGAATGGGTATTTTGGTTTATGTTGAATATTTGAAGTTTATTTAATGGGTATTGTGATTTATGTTGTTTATGTGATGCTTGCCCTTGGATTTGATTTAATGACTTGTTTTGCTTGATTGTTGTTGAGCTTGATCACATTGATGATAGTTTTGATAAACCTATTTGATGTATTGAGAGATGAAGGCTATGTAAGGTTCACAAGTATTAAACTTACATGATTGGGGATAGATATATTCTATACATGTTCGATGAAATTTCTCAATATCTTAATGAGCCTAGTTTATTTAGATGAGGCCTAAAGGACCCTTCTATTGAAAGTAGGCATAGCTTAAATGACCTTGAAAGAGGCTTTAAGTGACTTTTAAGGAGAGAATACTCAATCCCAAAATCTAATTCATTAATCTAACATCAACGTCAATGTCCGAAATGACTATTTGGTGCCCCAAATAGATCCACATCAACGTCCGAAATGACGTTAAATTACTTATTGTACGCAATGACGTTAAACTATGTGTATCCTTTACTTTTTGCATTTTCCTTTATGTTAGCTTTGAATAAGAGCAAATAGGAGTGAGTTATATGTCTTTATGATCACATGCCTTATATTATGCCTATACTTGTGTCTACTCACTTTCCTTGTCTCATGCCAATGATGGATTCATGCACTCAAGATGAACCGATGGCGAGCAGGTGACAATTAGATAAGCTTTCTAAACTTTATCCTTTTACTTTATGCTTTATTATTACTATTGAACTTGTCCTCATATTCCTCATGCTTGTGCAGGTTGATCCAGATTTATATTATTGAACATTGAGGACAATGTTCAAAATAAGTGTGGGGAAATGGGTTATTAATTGCGTGATGCTTAATTGTTTCTATTGTCTTTGCTTGTGATTTTGCTCAAAGTACTTGAATGTTTTTTATTTATTTATTTTAGAATGCATCAAATTCGTCATGAATAGAATTGGTTGGAGGAATTTTGTAGTGTGTTAGTATGCTTTAAAATGATTAATTGAGGAATGCATGCTATTTTAAGTATGTTTGTAATTTGGAATTTTTAGGTTACAAAGTTGAGAGTTTCTTTATCAACAACTTTAGGCTATTTGTGGGGCATAAAAGTGGCTTTCAAATTTGTTGCTAAGTTGTTTTAAGAAAAGTTTGCTTAAATGATGGAATTTTATTTTGTTTGAAAACTTTTGGAGTGGACTTGGCTTTTATTTGAATGAGTTGTGCTTTTAAATGAGTTGTTCTTTGCATGTTTGAAATGGCCAAACTTCTCTTTTTGAGGGTGAACCTAAATGAGTTAAGTGCATGGGATCCCGAACTTATGGTGGAAAAGGTTAGTACATCTGAGGAATCACTAATAAGTGTTTTTACACAGAGGTCCTTAATTCACTAATTGCATTTGTAGCACCAAAAAATAAGAGGGGAGTGATCAAAAGGATAGTGCAATGAAGTGAATTGTGAAAGAAAGCACTTGTTTATGAAAAGTGAATGAATTAAGCCAAGTTTGCTCCAAATACAAAAGGAAGCTATGTTTTGAACTTAGAATGGGGGAAATAAGCCTTATAGATGCCAATGGACTAAGGGATTTGATAGATAAACTCTTGAAATTGCAATTTCTTAATGTCGTGCTTTGTTGTTTGTAAATGTAGAAGCATTGTCTTCCTCTCTTGATCATTTTACTTGCCTACTTTTTGTGGTGAAATTTATATAATGATGTTGATGTTTGTAAAATGCGATAAATTGAAGAAAAATAGTGAAAAAGGTGGAGAAATGATTCAAAGTCAAAAGGCCTCAAGTACACTTGAGAAAGAACGAAGAAAATGAAGAAAAGCAACACAAAAATGTTGCACAGCTGTGCCATTCCATGTTGCAAGGTCGTGACAAAGGAAAATTGGGCATCCTTTCGAGGCAGAAATGTTGCTACATCAGAGAGAGAGAGAGTGTGTGTGAGTGATCAAAAGCAACCAAATTTGTGGGGACCAAATGCATATTCAAGGGCCATTTTTATCAAGAATGATTGTAGGGCTTTGTGGTCACATGTGGGCAATAAATACTCCTTATATTGGCCCTTTTGAGACATTCTAGATTCTCTATACATTCTCTACATCATCAAACATTGTCTTTCATTATTTTCTTAGAATTATTTTTTTTTTTAATTATGGTAGCTTAAATCTCTAGTTAGAGCTTAGAGATACAAATTATTGGTGACTATTTGTCATGATTATGAATGGGTGTTGTGATTTATGTTAAATATTTGAAGTTTATTTAATGGGTATTGTGATTTATGTTCTTTATGTGATGCTTGCCCTTGGATTTGATTTAATGACTTGTTTTGCTTGATTATTGTTCAGCTTGATCATCTTAATGATAGTTTTAAAAAACTAGTTGATGTATTGAGAGATGAAGGCTATGTGAGGTCCACAAGCATTAAACTTACACAATTTAGGACAAATATATTCTATGCATGTAAGATGTTTGATGAAATTCTTCAATGTCTTAATGAGCCTAGTTTATTTAGATGAAACCGAAAAGACCCTTTTATTGAATGTAGGCATAGCTTAAATAACCTTGAAATAGGTTTTAAGTGACTTTTGAGGAGAGAACACTCAATCCCAAAATCTCATCATTAATTTAGCAAATAGGATCTTTTAATTGAAATCTTGAAAGTCATAATGCTTTATCACTTGATTGTTTACTCTTTTTGTCAATTGCTTGCTTTATTGATCTTGTTTTTTAATCAAAAATACAAAATTCAATCATGTTATTTATTGCTTTTTTCTTACAAATTGATCACTATTAGTACTCGTTCCCTTGGGTTTTATATCCCTTGGAATACTCTTAGGTAAAACTACATCGATTCTTATGCACTTATAAAAAGCTGATCGATGGGAGCTTCATTGTAACAATCACAAGAGATTGAAAATCAATAAATTTTGTATGAGTTTAGTGCCCACAAAGCATAATAAAACTGGGGGCAAATTCTATCAATGCACATCGATGACGCCAAGAAACCCCCAAACCAGTAGATCTAGGGGCACAACCGAAAAAATGAAAGTGATAAACTGTTAAAAAAAGAGTGATTTGCATCTGATTTTATATACCGAAAGTACTAATACCGCATAGGGTTTGTTTGGAATAAGAATGATTTTTTTTACATATGAATAAAAGAGTGCATTTTGTAGGTTGAACACTAGAAAAGAAGAATAAATAATAAAATGTTGAAATAAATCATACATGTTTTAAGTTGAAAAAACAAAACTTGTACAACCTATTCCTTCGGCAACCAAGACCACTATTTTAGCATATCTAAAACCAAACAAGACCGAGTGATAATGATCTAGAATTTTTTTTTTAATGAATGAAACCTTCATTCAATATTTATCTTCTTGAACCCATGAATGAGCAGGTTCAGGAAGGCAAAATAACATGTCTGAATTACAGTTTCCAGCCTGAACAGATGTGGCAAGAAAATCAACAAGCCTATTAGAACTTCTACTAATCTAGGTAAAATTACATGAATCAAAAGAAAGAGACAAAAATAAAATGGCCATAAGCACAGTTTTGAGATCCCATCTTTGTCGATCTTCATCAACCTGTAACTCCTGAATCACGAGGCGAGAATCAGATTCAATTTCAACTCTTGTCCATCCACTTTCTTGTGCCAAAGAACAAGACAACAATATAGCTTCAGCTTTTGCAACACAGACTCCATCCATTCTCTTCCTTTTCCAAACTCCATCTAAAATACCCCATCTCCAATCCCTTGCAATGGCAACAAAAGCAGCCCCTCCATTCTTAATAGAGGCATCACAATTGATTTTAACTACTCCTTGCTGAGGTTTAATCCACCTTACACCATTTTGTTGTTGTTGGTTTCCATTCTCTGAGTGCCTTTGATTATCTCCATCCCAAAACACCATAGAAATTTCCCTTTCATACCTAAGAGCCGCTTGAAGCACTTGATGAGGATCTGGATTAATTCCATTGAAAATATAATTATTCCTACTCTTCCAAATTTGCCAGCAGTAAATCAAACATTTTTCCAGCAAAAAACCTCCCACCTCATAATCCCAGATTCTCATTTGTTCCCACCACTCCTCAAAAGTTGTGAAACCTCTAACATCACAGTGCAACGTCAAGCTACTCCCTAGCCAAACAGGCCTAGTATAAGGGCATTTCAGAAAAATGTGCAAGACATCCTCAACTCCGTAACCACATAATTCACAACACCTAGAATTTCCCAAGACCCGAATATATAAATTTTGCCGGGTTGGCAATGCATTCAAAAGAGCTCTCCAGATAAAATGCTTTAACTTAAAGGGTAATTGCAAGTTCCATACCTGATTCCATCATTCTCTGGATCCATTTTGAATATGTGATCTATTTTTCCCTCTCCTCTGCAATTCAGCTAAATCTTTTAGAATTTGGTAGCAGGACTTTACTGAGAAAATCCCATGCGGCTCATAATGCCAGACCAATGAATCTGTGACACTCAAAGATGGCCTAATTATGCAGATTTCCTCCTTCTCTCCCTCAGTAAACAAAGCTGATAACTTATCCAAATCCCACTCTGGTTTATCTTCTTTAAAGAGATGAGAGACAAAATAGCAGGCAATTGTTGGGTTTCTTGGCGAGAACACCCTAAAGCCAGGTAAAGAAGGCACCCAAGGTGAATCCCAAATAGGCACTAAATTTCCATTACCTATATTACATTGCAAGCCCTTCTCCAAAGCCTCCCTCCCCCAAAGTAAACTCCTCCAAATCCAAGAAGGTCTCCCTCAGTGGAGTCTTCCCTCTAAACTAGAGTTAACTCGTTCAATTACTCCAAGCATCCTTCAATTTCTCTCAAATTGTACCTTATCTACAACTTTTATTTCTCGGTAAGTTCTACATGGCTACGACTCTGTATTGAATTAGGGTTTGACTTCTGTTTTCTTTCAAAGCCTCTCTTCAATTGCTCTTACTATTGATTCACCAACCGCTTTTAATCTGTCAAGAACTGTCCAAACCAGACCGTCTTAAACACCAAAACCTAGCAAACCTTTATTTTCTCTCAACACTGAAACACCTAGCAGCTTTGACTTGGTCGCGGTTCCATTTTCAAATTGGGGTTTCTAATCTGGTTCTTCCCTAGCTTTACTTTCAATTGCTCTCATTTTGCTTCATCTTCTACTTTTAATCTCTGAGACACTTGCTCAGTAGTGGGTGATCAGGATCTGTTCAGTTGGTTTATTAATTGGGTTGAGTTAAGCTACAAGGAAATTAGAGATAACATTACTGACCCTTGGGAGCTGATAATAATGCCCTGGAACTGTCAAGGTTTTAGGAGTTCCTTGACAGTTCGATACCTTTGGGATCTTATCTGACAGAAAGCTCCTGATCTAATTTTCCTTATGGAAACTCGGAAGAAAGGGACTTCAATGGAAATTACTAAAAGAGTGAGTGGTTTCCAGGAGGCATGTTATGTGGAGCCAATAGGAAGAGGAGGGGGCTTAGCACTTTGGTGGAAGGAAGGGCTACAGATTAGGCCTTTGTGCACGTCCCACAATTTCATTCATGTCAGGATATGGGACAATGATAATAAAGAATGGGAGATTACTTTTTCATATGGCTCTCCGATAGAGGAGAATAGAGCTATAGTCTTCCAACAAATTAGCAATTGTAGAACTAATCTTGATGTGCCTTGGCTTTGTATAGGTGATTTCAATGCCTATCTCTGGCCGGATGAGAAATGCAGGAAATATCCGCCGGTTCAATCGCAGATGAATGATTTTAATGATTTTGTTCAAGAATGTTGATTTCTGGATTTGGGGTTCTCAGGTGATTCGTTCACTTGGTCAAATAAAAGAGAGGATGAAGAGCATACATTGGAGAGATTAGATAGGGGCCTGGCAACGTATGAATGCTGTGAAATGTTCCCTCATGCTCAGGTGGTGCATGATGATATTGTAGGGTCAGATCAATGTCCAATTTTTTTTATCTTACGAAAAGTAAGAGGAAGAGTAGGCAGCTCCCAAGATATGACGAAAGATGGGAAGAAAGAGACAATTTCAAAGATTTTGTCAAAAGTGAATGGGAGCGTCTGGGTGATGGGGCCTCGTAACGAAGACTGGTAGATAAAATGCATAGATGTATGGGGGCTTTGAGAAGGTGGAGTCGAACTTATTGTGCTAATAGTAATAGGAGACTTGAGGCTCTCAGGAAGCAGATTGCAGAGCTACAACAGAAGGAGAGAACAAAGGAGACTCACATACAAGAAATCCTATTACTAAAGCAGTATAATCAAGCTCTTCATGATGAGGAAGTGTATTGGGGTCAGAAAGCCAGAGTTAAATGGCTTAAACATGGTGATCAGAATACCAAGCTTTTTCACGCAACTATTGTTCAAAGAAGGAGAGTCAATGGAATTAGGAGGTTGCAGAATGAGGAGGGAAGATGGTTGGAGTCCGAAAAAGAGATTCAGGAACATGTCGTACATTTATTTTCTCAGTTGTATACCACCACTAATGTTGATGTTGATGAGCAGATTCTGGAAGCCATCCCTCGGGTTGTGGATAATCAAATGAATGAAGCCATAACGAGAAGTGTGACTGAGAAAGAAATTAAACAGCCATGCTTCAGTTTAGGGCCTATGAAGGCTCCAGGGCCTGATGGGTATACAACTAGCTTTTTCCAATTTAATTGGAAAGAGATAAGGAGTGATGTTTGTGCTGCAGTGGAGATTTTTTTTAGCATGGAGGGTTGCTGAGGGAGATGAATCTCACCTATATCACATTGATTCCTAAGGTACCCAACCCTAAATCTGTTAAGAATTTTAAACCCATATCACTGTGTAATATTCTGTACAAAATTATTTCTAAAATCATTGTTATGCATCTTAAGCCTTTTTAAGTAGACTCATTTCCCCCCAACAAAATGCTTTTGTCCCGGGGAGATCTATTTAGGATAATATAGTAATAGCTCATGAGTGTCTATTTCATATGAAAAGTAAGAGGAAAGCTGTGGTGGGACATGTTGCTATGAAATTGGACATGTATAAGGCATATGATAATGTTGAGTGGGGTTTTCTATTTTCTGTCCTAGAGAGGTTGGGTTTCTGTGACAGGTGGTGTGGGTGGGTCAAGAAGTGTGTCAAATCTGTTAAATACTCGTTGTTGTTTAATAGGAATCCTTCAAAGCCATTCAACCCTTCTCGATGGCTGATGCAAGGAAACTCTTTATCTCCTTATCTATTTTTGTTTGTTGGTGAAGCTTTTTCTAGGTTTGTGGAAGTTCAGGCGCAGCAGGGGTGGATCAAAAAAATATCCATTACTAGGAGGTGCCCCATAATTACACACTTTCACTTTGCAGATGATACAATTATTTTCTCTAAGGCTGATGTCAAGGAAATATTACATGGGAGACAACTTATGGACAGATTTGCCGCAGCCTCTGGACATTTAATTGGCATAGGGAGAATTCAAAAACAAAAAATTACAGTGCGCGGGACCTACTACATAATCATTCAACTGAGAGAAATTAAGTATGATTGGACGGTTGTAGACAATTCAACATTACCCTACTTACCTTTCTTTATGAATGGTAAAAATTTCTGAGAAAAATTCCAGAGCAATTTAAGGCTCTTACTTTACAGTTCTGCCATCTCTCTTTGAAATTATTCATTCAATGGTATCATATTTAGTGCATTGTCGCAAATAATTGTACATTTCATAAATGTTTGTACTGTACATTAACAGGATCAACTCAAGGACTCATTTTCAGGTGTTCAATGCATGCCATACCTATGCAGCTATATCCTCTCGAATAAATGAGAGAATTTTTTTTCTTTTACTAAGAGCTAGTTTTTTTTTTAACGAAACTAAGAGCTAGTTAGACGCTTACATTGTAAGTTTATAAATTTTGAGTGTATTTTAACTATATACTACCTCCGTTCCTTCCATTCTATAAAGATAAAAATATTTTTTTATTTATCCTAAGTTATAGATTTGTCATTTTGTTAAGACGAAAAGTTTTGTAATATTGCAATGTATTATTTTTATCTAAATACGTAATAAATTAATTATTAATTATTTATTAAATACCAATAGACTTACAGCTCAATAGTAATAAAATAATTTATTAAAAAAATTACCTATTAAATAGTCATAAAGACACTTTTTTGAAATTTTTTTATCAAAATTAATATATTTAACTAACCTAATTTCTAAAAAAAAAAAAAGAAGTAAACAAGCTTGACGTTTTGGACAAAGAGAGAACTATTCTTTCACATATATTTTTTCACTCTAACAGTATAATAAAAAAAATTGTGTACCAACTGCCAAATATAAAATACCCCTTAATCGAGTATATAACTAACACCAAATGCCCTTTATATTGTTATACTCACAATGACAATACATAGAAAATGCGTAATATCGTATTAATTAAAACATTTTTTTTAGATATTAAGTTGAAGGTAAGTATAATACGACCATTAAGATGGAAATAAACCTCATTTATGATTGATGTCTGCTTAATGGACACAATTTTGTGCTCTTGTGAGTCCTACTTAATATGGAATTGACACAAATGAAGTTGTTAGCGTTTTCAAACTGGATTACTTCTTAGAACAAAAAAGGAACAATAAAAAATTAACCTCACCAACCAAGAGGAAATCAAAAAAAGCAGATCGGAATTTATGACACCAACAACTACTACATCAATGGCAATAATGTCTCATCAACAATTTCAACGTAATTCAAATAATAAAAGAGTTAAACAAAACGAATTACGATCGCAGTCCTTAACTTAAAATATTGGCAGAAAATATTTAATTTCTTCCTTTACAAACTATCATTTCAACAAATAATTATATTCCTCAATCAAAATCTCAAACCTAAACTATAATTTACATTTATAAAAGTCCACAAAAGCTTTAAGCATAAGAAATGCTCATAAAATATAAAAATGGGAATAGAAAAGGAGAAATAATAAAACAAAATATTAATTCTCATAGCTGAAGAAGCAGAATTCAAGCATGGTGATGACTCTTTAACTTATCTGTTGTGTAGAGGATTAGGTCCTGTATAAACTTTCCTTTTCTCACCATCAAATATTTCATCATCACCATCTTCTTTATCTTCACTATTACTTCCTTTGAAGCCACCATAATTAGCCTTTGAAGGACTCATCTTCTTATTATTATGAGATCCACCTTTGAATCTTCTAAACTCTCCATAACCAAGAGCACAACATGATGGAATGGTCTGAAACTGAGAAACCATAATCAACAAAACAAGAATATATATGCAGAATAGCTCTGTTCTTCGTCTTCTTCGAAGACCCATTTCTTGCTTCATCATGGCATGGAAGTTGAAATTCATCACTACTTTTCTTCAAGTGTTTTGACTTGATTTTGCTTTTGTTTATGGCAAGAAGTGTATAGGTTGTAGTGGTAAGACTGGGTAGGGATTGGATTAAGACTTGTTTTCTTGGGGTTTGAGAAAATGAAGAGAAGAAACTTTTTGGCAGTTTGTTAGCATAGGAGTTTGAAGCTGAGAGGGAAGTCAATGTGAGGAGGGTGAGAGGTCAAAATGCATGGGATTCGATGCCTGGCTTTTAATAGAAAAACAGGTTTAGTTTCACAGAATGTTTATTTGCAAATAAAACATTACATTCTCCTTTGCCCACTGATTTCAGAGCCTAATTTTAGTTGTGAAAAGTTTCTCTTCTGCAAAACCCCAGATAGAGAGAGAGAGAGAGAGAGAGAGAGAGAGAGAAATATGTGCAATTTCCTAATCTGAAAGTGAATGCTCCCAAAAGTCCCTCCTCAGGCTCTTTAGCTATCTTTGGCTCGTGAGCATAATTATTTTCTTGGAATTTTCTTCCATTTTGCTATTTGATCTTGCTTGCTCATGTATCATATCATGAGGGATGAGAACTGATATATATTGAAATAATATATATGGGTGTTCGCTTCGGTTTGTAGATTATTTGAGCGCAAAAATATTTATGGCTTAAGTTGAGATAATTTTTTCTTTTAAATTAGTTAACGAATTTGCTCTACCAATTTACGAAAATACCGTAAAAGTGAATTAAAGTAAAGATAATTTAAATACAGGTTTGAATTTAGATTAAAAAATTTGTCTAAACTCAAAACACTAAACAATACTCTATTTTAATTGACTGTGAATAAGTCTAAAGTGTATCACAATTTGGAAGAATTATAATATTCTTTGTTTACTAAAAATAATCACTCATTGTTTGAATAGAGTAAGTTCTACTTAAATTAGATGAAGAAATTATTCTTTTTAAATCATAAATGTATTTTTAAAATATAATAGGCAAATAATTTCATCCTATTTACTCCAAAAAACAAATATTGTCTAAGCAATGTAGAATATATAAAATTTAAGTTATATATATATATATATATATATATATTTAGAACTAGCAAAATTTGTAAATATAAAAAGTATACCATATAATATAAGTCAAGTTTGGTAGACAAAAGTATCATACATGATGAGCCATAAGTATCTCATCCTTAAACCCTATATGCACATATAATAAGAAAAGAGAGAGCAATTATAACATCCCAAACAACTCTGTCACGTTGATGTATGTAAAAGCATGAAAATCGACTTAAATGCTAACCTACTAGTATGTAGGAAAATTTTTGCGTTCATATGAGTTGCAACTCAATGAGGAATTCAACATATATCAAACATTAAATAGTAGCACAATATATACAAGCAATCCAATAAAAATATCAAACCATCCAGATACAATAAGTATGCAATGCAAGTCCATTTAATTCGATAATAGTCCAACATGTCAAGTATTGCCTTGGGTTTCCAATATAATAGATCTCAATGATCTTTTCAACACTAATAGAAGAGATCTGAAGGTGTAACTGATATCCAATAGAATTGATTTATAGGTCTGATCAAATAAGTTGGCTAACCCAATATGGTAGAATGGATTTCAGATGTGGCTCCTATGAGTTTTAACCTGCATAGCACTTCATATACTTCTCATATAACCAATATTTCCAATAGAATTATATATACCTGAACTCATTGGCCACGTCATTACTTTTAAGCCATGTGGAATCAAATGTAGAATATATACATAAATATTATTCCATAGCATATCAAATAACTCATATATTGTATCCATAGTATCACTGACATTCCAATGCATACAAGTCTCATAAAAATTCACAAATGTCATATAAGCATATCATAAGCAACAACTAATGCCAACAATTCCAAATAACTCGCATAAACATATAGCAGTAACATTATAACAACAACATACCAATATAGCATGTAATGCACATAATAGGTTCGCTCACAAGACGAAGCAACTTCAAGTCCCTTGGTTTGCATCTCGAGCCTCTCTACTGTCCTTCTCACCTAATACACATATTCACACAATTTTCTTTCGCGACAGAATGCATATATAACATTATATGCATGCCATGTTCGAATGATGCATGTTTTTGTGTCAACATTTCTAATATGTACTTATGCATGCAAATTGGTACTAATTAAGGCATTTTCATATTTTTTAGACCACTAATAGGCTTTCAATATTTAAGGCAATTAACGGAACACAAAAATCAAGCATATTTACAGTTTGGCCAGTTTGTGTTATCCTATCAAGTTGACAACCTAAATGTATTCATTTTGTTCTGAAATATAAACCATATGTAAAACACATATAAGTTTTACTTCCGCCAACAATCAAACTATACGTTGCTCTAATGAGGTCTACACAAATTCTCAAAAATATAGCTTTCGTACAAGATTTTCAAATTAGACCTCCTTACACTTATTCATACCCATTGTTCGTTATACTCATATGTAGACTATGAAAAGTTCCAGAGACGTACTAGACACATAAATAAACAACTTTCATGTTCTACAAGTCGCCTATATCTTCCTAGAAGAGCCTCAAAATAACAATGTAAATACAGACTAAAATCTAAACCAAGACATACATATTCCAATTCATGATTAATTCATGCTTTAATCCACATTCAGACCATTAAACACATATTATAATGAATATCATGAAAATATGAATTGAATAAAATCACTTACTTTGTTTCTAGGATGTAAAAGATGCAAGAAACATTGATTTGGAAGTGATTTCATCGATTTCTTTTAGTTTCTCACCAATTCTCTTATTCCTGCCCTTTTTCTCTCCTCTTTCCTCTCTTTTTCTCCTTTTCTGTTATGCATGACCAGAATCAGTTTTCCCTTCTTTATTTTTGTTTTTATCATGTTCTGATCCAAGCACAAGGTGTCGATGTGCTTAAGCAAGTCCAATCAGAGAAGTTTATGTTTCTTCCTCTTTTTTAATTCTTTTGTTATGTTTTTGTACTAAATCTGTAGACTATGGATAATAGATAATTGATCCTTATCTCTACACCTAGCTCTATGTAAATGTCAAATTACCTAATTACCTCTGGCTCGTAATTAGTTTACTTTGGAACCTTGATTCTCATGCCAATAAATCATTTATCACTCTCGTAGGTTTTCTAAAGTATTTTCAAACCAAATGGATAAATGAGAATATGACTTATGCAATGTTAGATCAATGCACATATTATATTGTTACCATATGAGATGCATGCTCATGTATATGCAAGTTTGGGTCACGGATGTGACATTACATGCCATGGATAATTGACATAGTAGACGTCCATGCAGAAAAGATGAATACTGAAATCTATTGAGTCGTGAACGACTACAAGAAATCAATTTTCTATAAACCTATTGATTCAAATGAGTACCAGACAAACATGCATCAAAACTTGTTGATTCATTAAGAATGCTGAATTTTAGGAGAGAACGTGGGACAAAACTCTGAAACATTATTATGTTGGCAAAAAATGAATGGCAAGCCTTTAGTCGTACAATTTATATGAAAAACCTAAAATTTGTAAAAATAAAAAAAGTATAGAACGCCTTCAATTAGAAAATAAGCAGAAAAAAAAGTAAGAAAAATGCCATAAATGACACTAAAAACCGAAACTCCTACTAAAAATTATGATAGTTCAAAAACTTTCAAAAAAAAAAAGGAAAACTCATCTTTTGAGACCCAAACGATGGAACTTGGCCGAAAAACGACATAGGTCACGAAGAAAGTTGGTGAAATTTGCTCCTTGGCCCGTTCCTATCGAACCAAGTCCTGAAATTGGCGAAAATCAACTCCACAAAAGTTGCCAAAATCACGACAATGCCACTATTTCAATTTCTCCTATTTATCCATAATCGGGCACACAATTTTCTCGAACAAACTAACAATTACAAACAAGGAATTGTTCTTTTCCAACTACAATTAAACTGTTCTAGTTCTCTTGAAAAAACAAATAATTAAAGTGCATTCCCATTTTATGAAAACCAAGTTTGCCTATGTCATGTAGTGGATGAAACTCGAGTCTATTAATTACGGGTTTAACTAATAAGTCCAATTATTTATTAGTTAATTAATTGTAAGCCTCCTAATGGTAGTAAGAGAAGTCTATTGAGAGTTCGAGATATAGGAATTATGCGTAGGAAACTCTAAACCAAGTGTGGGAAGGTTAAGACTAGAGTTGTAAAATTGGAACTGAAACCGTGGAACCGAACCGGAACCGGAGAGGTCAAAACCGGAACAGAACCGAAACCGGAACAGACTGACTAAAATCGGAGGGTTACGGTTTAGATTTCGGTTCTACCTTTAAGAAACCGTCGAACTATCGGTTTAACTAGCATTTGAATCGGCGGTTCACTGGACCATTGGAACCGCCGGTTCTAACCGTTGGAACCGACGGTTCCAACGGTTATTTTCTTTTTTATTTTTTTTTGTTTTTTGTTTTATTTTCTTAACTCTATAAATACCCCTACCCAATTCATACCAATTTTACACCATTTTTTCTCTCTCAATCTCAATCTCTTCTACACTCTCTCTCTCAAAAATTTATTTTGCTATAAATTACTCTTATTAATTATTTATACATTTTATTATTGCAATTACGTTTTCTATATTTCTCAAAGTTATTTTTTGCAATTAAATTTTTCAAATTCCTTCTACTTTTTTACTATAGTTTAATTTAGATATTTTGTTATTTCATTATATTTAATTAATATTTGCATATTTATTTTGGAGTAATGGAAAAATTTGGTAGAAATAGAAATTTTGAAAGTTTTGAAGTTGAAAATATTGGAACTCAAGAGAGTCAAACTTAACCACTTCCCACCCAATGAGATGAGGGGGGAGCGGGAGGAAGAGTTTCTAATTCCGATATTTTTAAAATTCATTTTAAGAAAATTTCTAGTGGTGATAAAAAATTAAAAGTTTTTTGTAATTATTGTTCGTAGGAGTACTCTTTCAAACATTGAGGGGGCTATAGAACATTTCAAAAACATATAATAATCAAGCATCCAGAAAAGGTGGGAATGGCGAGAGGACAAATGCAACTAACCGGATTTGTTTCTTCTTCCTCTCAAGCTAGTTTATTTCGTTATAATCATGATGAATCTAACATGGATTTTGCCCAAATAGTTGTTGTTGATCATTTATCATTTAGTTTTGCTGAAAAGTTAGGATTTAATAAATGGGTTAAAACACATTGCCCACCGGCTTTTAAACCAATTACTAGA
>CAODLS011961478.1:0-10256 GCA_948243855.1 Flueggea neowawraea
TAAGTTTTATGGATTAAAAACTAATTACTAGATTATAGTATTAATCTTAAAAATATTCCTATATTTTGTGATAATAATAGTGCCATAAACTTGAGTAAAAATCCATTTTTTCATAGTAGAAAAAAGCATATAGATATTAGACATAATTTTCTTTGTGATCATGTGCAAAAGGGTGATTTATGTAAGAAGTTTGTTAGAACAAATGATCAATTAGCTGATATTTTTACCAAACCCCTTTGTGATAAAAGTTTTAATTTTCTTCGTCTTCGATTGAGAATGTGTGATTTGAACAATTTTTGATGTTATTGTGTTCATTTTGGTTATTTGCATTCATATGCATTCACTCACAATAAAATGATCCAATTTGATACTTGAGATTCAATTTTATCATGGTTTATGATTGAAAAGTGGTAAGGCAGTGATTTCTGCAGATTTAGACACCCTCACTCGAGTAAGAAGGAATCCCACTTGAGTGACTGATGAGGTTAGGGTATAATATGGGTTTGAAGTGGCTCTCACTCGAGCAACATCAGGACCTACTCGAGTGATCGACACAGTTAAAAAATCTAAGGTTTTGGTGTTTGTCTTTACTTGAGTAACATCTACACTCGCTCGAGATTGGAAGCATCCAATGAGCCTCTAACTCCGTGTTTACTTGAGCAGAAAACATAATTACGCAAGTCAAGGAGCTGTCTTACTCGAGTAAAACATACTCCTACTCGAGTAACCAAGCATCAGGTCAGTTTTTAAACCTAGTTTATGTCACTATTCTTCATTCTCACTTTTCATACCCGTCGCCCCTCCTCTTTCGTTTTTCTTCCACTCAAGTAAAACTTCGAATCCCACCCAAACCCCTTCAACCTTAATCATTTGACCATCTCTTAAACCCATTCCCATCACCAAATCATTCCAAAAACAACATTCCACACTACAAATCCATCTGCTGCCGTTCAAAACCCTAACTCTTCAACCTCTTGTTTTATGTCCTAGAATGCCTTAACACCCATTCAAACATGCCAAAAGACACTTAGAAGATCACGACAGTGATTCCCCTCCTCCATCTCCTCCTTCCAAGCCCAAATATGTGGCCAAGAAAAAGTCATCCGCCTCCTCCTCTCATCCTCTGCCTGATGCCATTCCTAGTGATGATGCTTCATTGCTCCATCCTCGCTTCATTTCTTTGAGGGAGCAAGATGTCTATAACAAGTTACTAAAGAAAGAACACCTCATGCCTTCAATGATTTTTGATTATACTGGCCTAAGAGTTGCAGATTATGACTTGGAAGTTGTGTTTTGGCAGTATGGATTGAGTGATTTGTTGAAATATACTGATGTTATTTATGAGGATTTGGTTTTGGAATTTTATGCAAATCTAGAAGTTGTGAAGAAGTCAATTGATGAAGGTATTTTTTTGAGGTCTCGAGTTAACATTACTCGAGTAAATGACAAATTACTCGACCACTACAGAGTATTACTCGACCAAACAATGTGACCATAATACATGAAGACAGATGTCACTCTAGTAGAAACCAAATTCACTCACGCAAGATAAATGTCCAGAATGCCGCTGGTTGATAAAATTACTAGAGTAGGACTTAAAGTCACTCGAGCAAGCGTGGCTTAGAATATCAACAAAGCGTCCAGTGGAGAAATGTACTCGAGTAGAACCTTTGATCACTCGAGTAATCATAAGCTTTAGAAGATTCAGAAATGAGACAAACCATAGTTACTCAAGTGGGGTTTCATTACGCAAGTAAGCGTGTTTTCAGATCTGAGAGATTAAAGTCAATCAAGTCTAAAAAGGAAAGAAATTAATCCACAACGGTCACAACTGATCGATTACTCGAGTAGATATTAATCTTACTAGAGTAAGTCAAAGCTGGATACAACACTAGAGCATTAACAAGGGAGTTACTCGAGTAAGCACTGAAAAGGAAAAAAAATCAAGATTGATTTCACAATCGAACGGGCATATTTTGAGTCACAACTGCTAGAGAAATATTAGGAAGTACAAATATACTTCTAAAGCAATCAAGTGAGACACAACAATGACCTACAATAAGATTCCAACTCGAATTATTACTTTATCCATTGTTCTTGGTGATACAAATCTAGTTGGGCTTATCTCTTATTTCAATTACTTGTATCTTTGTTCCAAATCTATTGGCGAACGATTTATCATTCATAAACAGAGATTTTGTGCTATTGGGATCAAGGGTAGATCCTAGGTTGGTTTATTCTTGAACCAAAATCAAGAATTGTAAGAGTTCTCCCTTTGCTTGAAAGTGAAAGTTGTAAGAAAAGATTGGAAATAATGGAAATCCTAAGTGGTGAGACTTAGGTAGTGGACGTAGGCAAGTGTTAGGCCGAACCACTCTAAACTCTTTGAGTTCTTTACTGTTTCATTTCTTTCCTCGTGTGTTTAAACGAAAAGAATTCAAAGCCTCTATCTCTACACTATTCAACCCATCTTCTAGTGTGGTATTTGCTCTTTCAGAGCTGAAGAAGATGTTCTGGAGGGATGAACTAAAGAAGAAGAATAAAAAGAGTTTATATGGGCGTTGGAATCGAAATTGAAAGTCTGAAGAAAACAGGTTGTGGCAGTGCTATGGGCGGCTAATTTGAAAGCCAGAAGACACAGAACGACGTCATTCTAGGTTAAGTGGCAACACAGTGCTCGCAGACGACATGCGCGTCTCACGTGCGACAAAACCAACTTGATGAAATGGTGTGTCGTTGAAATATGGATTTAAATATGCAATAAATGAACGACAATCAATCGGCTCGAATGACAGCTTTTAAGGACACTAACGACATGCCACTTACTTTACACACTCAAACGACCAGTTGCCCCTCATTCTTTTCATTCGATTTTATTTTTTTTTACCAATTTCTACTTAATTAATCAACCCTAATCACCTCAAAACTTCATTAATTAACCAATTAAAATTTAAAACACAAAAATTAAATTTTCCAACATAAAAATTATTTTCCAAATTAATTGAAAAAATAATCAAAAAATTAATCCAAAAATATCAGATATTACATCTGCAATACCTTGCCCGTTCCAATTAGTTTTCTTCTAGAATTTCGTTCAAGTCCGATTTGGTCTTTGGGGTATTTGGAACGTTGCTTGATGATTAATGATGTTAATCTTGTAAGGTTGGGTGTGGTTAAGCTTTAAGAATGATATTATGCATGTCCAATAGCGAAAGAAGTTGAGGAATTCATTATGGCAAGGAATAACATACGTTCGAGGCAAGGAAGACGTATGTTATCTGGGTTTGATGATTTTGATGATCAACGTCCGTTGGCTTATATGTGACGTATGTTATTGTTGCTTGGCATACGTTATATGTTCTGTTATGTACGTTGTGCTGCAATTTTTGCATAACAGAAGCTTCTGGATGCATGTTTGACTAATATAACATACGTTGTGAGTTGGGAACATATGTGGTATATGTCTAAGTTATGCTTTGCCTTTTTAAATTGTTAAATAGTGTGTTTTGGGTGAGAGGCACATTAAATACCCCTCACCTGACCCCTTTCAGCCATGTACTCATTTTCCCACCAATTTTCACTCCAAATATGTCTGATTCTCTCTCCCATTGCCTTCCCATATCCCTTAACAACTCTTGAGGTAAGATTACTCTTCCATTCCTTTTAATTTCTCATTTTTTGTCTTTGAATCTTAGGTTTATGTTGGGTGACGGTTTTGCATCTAAGGTTCTGATTTGTTGATTTCAATCCAAATGTGAGTTAGATATTGCTTATTTATGAAATATTAAGGTTGAAGGAACATATATTGAGCTTGGGTTTGAAGGATTTGATGTTGTTTTTGAACGTGTTAGGTTTTAGTCTGAATTTGTGAGATTTCTTGATAGTTTATTGTTGTTTTGATGAAATTAGTGATGGATTCCAGTATCTAAGGTTGATTTGAGGTAACATGGATGATTTGGAATGTTGGTTATCAGTGGCTCGAATTTTGTGGCATTTTTTAGAATATTTTCTGTTGCAAGGATTGTTTTGTAATTTCTTGAAAGTTTGGGGCTATTTTATTATTCTAATAAGTTTAGGAACTGATTAGTAAATTTCCAAAATTTTGAAGACTAATGTTTAATTTTCCAAGGTTTTAGAGACTAAAGTGTAATTTGCAAAAAGATGACGGACCAAATCTTAATTTTACAAAATGTTCGATTTTTGAGATAAGAGCGTTATATCTTCGATCAAAATAGATTTTTCGACATTGTGAGAGAGTTTATATCTGCATTTGCATTTCATGCATTCTCTACCGCCATAGTACCAGTACCACATTTGGACATTACTTTGATATATATGTTTTCAGCTTCGTGTTCCTGTCAGTGAGACCAACGACCTACTAGTGGTGCTTGACTGGACCGATTAGCTTGGACATCTAGGTGAACATGATGACAACTTTAAACACATAGGTTGTGCCTTCTTAAAATCCTCTATTTTTTTGTGTCTGGATATTATCTGAAATTTGATTAATTAAATGGTTTGGCTAATTTAATAATCTGACTTATGTGATATTAATACTCTATACTATGTTTTTGCTTTCTGAAATATGTATAATTATATATTTTTTTCTATAATTTAATTTTTGATCTGCATGACTATCTACTCTACTATTTATTCTAATATTATATATTTTAGGTACGAGGCACCTAGCTAGGAGATAGCGTAGCCGTTGGTATACCATTGCTATGTCAAGGCCCTTAGTCGCCAGGGTAAAATGGTTGACGTGTGTCCAACCAGACACACGTACTCTGATTTTGTCTGGTGGCTTAGACCACACCTTTGATATTTGCCTGATACTGTCTTATTATGGTCTATATCCTACTATATGTTATACATATACTTATTTGATATTATTATACATTCTGTCTAACTACATATTGTCTGCTCTATATGTGAACGTTTTCACAATGAATTTTTGAACTACTATATATATGCATTTATGTGTATACTACTAGTATCTGACTATATAAGTGTATGTGATATTTTTCGAAAATGTTTTCAAAATTGTTTATGTGAGCACCGGAGGCAATCTAAAGTGTTGTCCCTCACTAAGTTTTACTCACCCCATCCCTTTAACATTTTCAAATACTTTTGACACTCAGCAACCATCCTATACCTCGATCTCAGTGGGGCACATTTGCTATTAACGAATGCCCTTTTGTTTGGGTTCTGAGTTGTTTTTGTATTAGAACTCCACACCAGGATACTAGTGGGCTATTGGGTGTACTCTATATTTTTCTTTTGGATATGTTTATTAATATTTATGTTTATTTTGATATACTAAATTATATTTTGATGTTTTATTTATAAAATGAGTATTTTGTTTAATCATGATTATTAAGTTTGTTTTAATAAATGTTTTAATGAATACATAAGTTGGGTAGAATATCTGATTCTCTAAGACTTGTGTGAGATAGGTCAGGCCTCAGGTTTGGTTTGCCTCATACACTGGTCATGGTCCTTTCTCGGGTCGTGACAACCTTAATCATCACCCTAGCAAATCATGCATCCATTCACACAACAACCAATCCTATTAGTTGGCAGCCTAAGACCCTCCACTATCTTCTTCGTGTTGTAGTAGCTTTCTGGCCACGTATTATCAATAGGAAGCACATGATGCGCCAAATCCGAAAATCTGTTGTTACATATCCTCTGCAAGTTAAAGCTTGCCTTAATGTTCAAAGTTTTGTCGCTACTAACAATTGTTTATATTTACAAAATGAAAACATTTAAAATGTATATATTTGATGAAATTTACACATTTTAAAATCTCACCAACTAAACGGACAATTACTGAATTGGTTATTGTTAGAAAATATGATTTAATTGATCAAAAAGAGAAAATATAATTAAATTTTTTATAAGCAAATTTAATTTAAGCCAAGTTAGAGTAACTCAGCTGGTAAACACCCACGCCAAAGATGGTGGGGTCTTAGGTTTGAGAAATATGAGGTTTGAGGATTTTTAAGGTTGCGTGGATGGGCTTCCCCGTAGTGAGGTCCATGATCTATAAAAAGAAGAGTAAATATAATGTAGACTTAATAAAATAAAATAACACAACCTATGCTCATTTTTGCACTTATGGCTTGACCTTTCGAAAATAACACCCACTAGCACCACCTTTGCCTTTTTTTTTTGCATTTGTTGCACGACTAACTAATTTCGTTACAAATGTAGGAAATGATGACATGGCATTGATAGCTTGATAATGTGGCCGTCAATGCCACATGGCATTCATCCGCGTAGGCAGAAACAAAAGAAGTCTAACACAATCAGCAAACATGAACGATATGTCGTCTCTATGATATAAATGACATGTCATTTGCGCTTTATGAGAACGATCTGTAGTTCATTTGCAAAAAAGAACGACCAGCCGTCTGAGCACAAAAAACAAATGACAGGTTGTTTTCGTGCATGTGATAGACGACTGGTGTCACGATCCAAAATTGGGCTGCAACCGGTGTACGAGGCGAACCGTCTATGGAAGACCGACCCAACTCGTACAAGCCAAGGAGAACATAAACTACCTTGATTCATACTATTAGTCGGCTTATTTACCATATTAAAACAGTTTAACAAAGATAAGTTTTCCAAAAATAATATTTCCGAATATTATTAAAATATATTTATAATATCAAAATGCTAAATAATATTTCAAATAAAACCGTTAAACATTATTTAACAAATACAAGTCCATAACCCACTGAGTGCGGAAGAACCAAACGACCACTATCAAAATACCTGAAAAGTGAAGTAGAACAAAAAAAGAAAAAAAAGGGGTAAGATTCCCTAGTGAAGGATAACACAACAGAGCGACACAGGATTCTCAAAAGGGTTTTGAAAATATTTTCGAAAACTACCACATGCATATATATTTCAAATTAATATCATATATATATATATACACACACACACACTTGTATATATAGATAACTTAGTTCAAAATCCACTTTGCAATCCTTTTTTTTGCAAACAAAGCAGACAACAGACAATTATTGAAATTGATTAGATGAAAAAAATTAAATAACACGTTTATTTTTTCTCAAATCCCAAAATAGCCAAAGTGTTTTTCCTTCAAATACTTTTCTGAAATTTACGTTCACTTTCAAAGATATTCCAAAGAACATTACTCAAATATTTTTAGAGATAAATACTCAATTTATTTCAAAGATGATTTCCAAATTATCTTCAGACTTGAACACCATAGTATTTTCAGAGTTAAATATCAAGATATTTTCAGAGAATAAATACCAATGTATTTTCAGAGATAGTTCCAAAACATTTGCAGAGATAGTTCAAAACATTTTTAGACAGTAGTTCAAAAATATTTTCAGACAGGGACCAAAGGTACCATGGTATAGCCACTAAGGCAAGTATATGCCACTAAAGGCACAAGTATAATCACTAAGACAAATGTTACAACACTGGTGTATCAAGGCTACGCTACCTCATAGTTAGATGTCACAAAACAAAATGTTTTCACCAAAAAGATTTCAAAGTCTATTCAAAATATTCAAATAAGTAGCATATTGAACAAACACATTATTTTTCCAAAAATGATAACAAAATTTTCGACAAAATATTTATTACAAAAATATTTAGTATTCAGAAACAATAATTATTTCAAACAATAATATATTCGCTCCAAAATATATTCACAAAAGCCAAAATATTCATTGCAGAAATCACAATAAATATTGAACTTAATATTTATTCCAGAGACCAAAAACAATTTTAGAGAAAACCGAGTTTCCACAACAGAAGTTTTCACGTACATCAGATTTTAGGAATTCCAATCCTTTAATTATTCAAATTTCATGCCAAGTTCAACACAACAAAATTATATACAAAATTTAGAGGACACAACCTTGTTGAACTAATGGTGGTTCACATTTATATCCTCTTGTGTTTTGATGATGAACAAAAATTGGTAATTAAGACAACAAAGCACAATGTTCAATGAGATGGCCAAATGATTCAACTATTGGGGTAAAAGAAGTGTTACTCGAGTAAGATTGATACTCACTCAAGTAAAGCAAGTTCCAGAGGAATGAGGAAGTGAAGCTTTCATTCGAGTAACCTAGAATTCACTCGAGCAAGCAGAAAACCCAAAAACATCACTGGAGCAGTACTTACTCAAGTAAGAAATAAAGTTACTCGAGTAATCAAAGAATCAGGTGCGAATCATGTAAAAAATCACACTAACTCGAGTAGAAAATATTCTTACATGAGTAATTCATATATGTCAAGAAATTAAACATCAACCAAGCATCAAATGCACTTCAATGGCTAGATTATCAACCCCAACGGTATGGGCAAGAAACGCTATAAATACATGAACAAAAGGCACATAAAGTATGGATTATCATACGCTTTCAAGTCTCAAATATTTAGTTCAATCCATCAACTCCAAAATACCTAAACAAAGCTAGAGAGCATATTGCAAGCATCCAGTTCATACTCTTATTTCTAGCATAAAGCTATCCCTTGTATTTATTCATAAACGTTTTGGGTATGGGAAAGGTTTGTTGTGAGCCTTAGAAAACAACATTGTAAGGGCTTTAGAGGTGTGAGCCTAAGAGAGAATCAACCTTGGTTTATTCTTGAACCAGAATCAAGCATTATAAGAGTTCTCATTTAGCTTGAAAGTGAAGTTGGCTTTGCAGGCATTGAGCTGAGAATCAGCCTCTTTGTAAGGCTTTGTTGGATTGAGCCAGAATCAATCATCATTATAGTGAAAAGCCTAAGTGAGACTTAGGTAGTGGATGTAGGCAAGGTTGGTCGAACCACTATAAATCATTGTGTTCATTTTCTCTCTTCTCAACTCCACCAATGCAAGACCGAAAATTCTCCAATAAGCCTATGTGTCTAAAGTGCTACCACACTCACCTGGAAGCCCAACAAAAGTTCAGAGCACGGTCCATTGGTGAATTATTGGTCTCCTCAGAAACTAACAAAGCTGGAACAGACAATACACAAACAACTCAGACATGGTACTGTGGATGTACCGAAATACATGCAAATACATATGCAAACCCAAACGCTCAAACAAACCCCAAAAATCCATTTTGGCCCAAAGTCTAACTTGATTATCCAATTATTACACATCGGTGTAAAATTTTAGTTCAGTCCCTGAACTTTGAAAAATTACCAACTAGTCCCCAAAATATCCCAACTTAATATTTTGGTCTCATAGACTCTCAAATATCTAATTTAATCCTCACACAATTGTAAAATCACATTTTCACCCTAAATGGTAAATATCACATTTGGTCCACTAATGACAAATTACACAAATAGTCCTTAAATCCAATTCAACCGATAGAAATCGAATCTAATCATCTACATTGGTCCTAATCAACCTCAGGAACATGAATCCATACTTGGTTTCTCAACAACAACTCCACATTTCCAAAGATTTCACAAAATCTAAACCTAACCCTAGCCCATTCAAAACAATATCAAATCTCTTAATTCAAGGCTTGAATAATGTTTTTTAACCTCAAACAATCATTATCTAATAACTTACAACATTCATTTCAACAGAATCACTCAAAATCCAAAATCCATTTCAAATTCGGCCTAAAACCCATAACCCGAATTTGAAGTAAAATGGATGGATGAAGAGATTAGAGACGTAATATTACCTCTAGGAACAAAATGGAAACAATGGGAAGCTCCAGGAATGCGTCCCGAACATATTTGGATGAGAGAGAAGAGGAAAAGAGGAGAGATGGCTGAGAGAGTCGGGTGGGGTTTTTATGGAACCTTACCCCAAAACTACATTGTTTAAGGCCTTTTCTTAGCACTCACTCGAGTAATCTTGCTTCCAGAGAGAATTTTGGTCCGCTCACTAGAGTAACTCCAAAAATTACTCAAGTAATTCTCATTTCAAAAAAAATGATGAACATGAACTCACTCGAGTGAGACCAATTGTTACTCGCGTGATCCAATCTTCAATTACTCAAGTAATACAACTTTCTACTCGAGTAACTCTCAATCCAAAGGTCCAAAAACAATACATTCACCCACACTTACTCAAGTAACACCTCACTTACTCAAATAACCTCAGGTTTACTCCACAACATTGAATTATCCAAACACCACCAACATCAATCAACATCTCTGAACACCAAAACTTGACAAATTAATATTATCTACATCTTCAAATATCAATTCATCCTTGCAAACATTCCAGAATCAAATTGGGGATTGGA
>CAODLS011961596.1:0-13181 GCA_948243855.1 Flueggea neowawraea
GAGCCAAAAGAAGATGAAGCTCGAAAATGGAGTTGACAGCGACGGCCTCCACCTCGGGAGGACGAAGGTCAAGCATGTCTGCATCAAGATCCGCTAAACTATTAGCAACAAACCCGCGAAACTCGAATTCAACCCCAATAGCTTCAGCCAATTGAGCCAATTTCCAACCCACTTGTTGCAGAGTATCCGTGTTGTTCGGTTGAGGAGGCCCAATTCCGGATAACCGGAAAGCGGGCGGACCACCGGGTCGCAAAGCCAGTGCCTGCATAAGAGCAGGCCACTGCATACCTTGCTTGAGCCCGAAATCGATGACGTGGACACGGTTAGCAGTTGCAAAAGCTTCAAGGATGGCTTGATTCGCAGTAAAGTGAGCGAACTTTAGGTACGGACAAGTCTCGTAGAAATGCATCTCGAGAGTATCGGTGTAGGATGGATCGAGACAATCTTGCGGGTAAATCTTGTAAATCCGACGAGCCAATGCTTCCGCAAAGCAGGTAGCGACTTTCCTCATGGCTCCGGCTTGGGAAGCTGCTAGAATCCCTATGTGCTTAACCAGTGCGTCGGCGAGTTTCAGATTCTCTTGTTGAACCGCTTCTGCGCAGGCCAAGAGCGAGTGAACCAGCCGAACCCCGGCTTCCTGGGAGTCCACCAGAACAACCGACCGAGACGATTCTTGCAACGAACCCGGAACCTGAATTGTCAAGTTAGTTGAGGAGGATGAATACGAGGACGCTGTTACCAGAGGCGGAGCTAAAGGTGGGGTTGGAGCCGAATTAGAACCGGTCGAGGTTTTGATTCGCTTTCTTGAGTTGGTCGGGTCATTTTGAACTTGGACTTGCTGTTGTTGTTGTTGCTGTTGAGGGTAAGCGGCGACGCCTGGAATCGCTCGGAGACCGTAGTCGGAATCGTCGGCGAAAATTCTTGAACCAGACTGAGGAGTGGAGAAATCGAGAGAAGTAACAGTAGAGGAAGAACCAAGAAAAGAATCTTGCTGGGTCGAAGAAAGATCAAGAAGAGAAGGAGAAGAAGTTGTGTTGAGTTCAGAAAGCATACTCTGAACCCAACCAGAGAGATCTGAAGGGTTATAATGAACAGTATCACAAGCCAGATGTGAAATCCCATCTTCTTGAGCTGAACCCATTACCATCTCCAGCTGTTCAAGCTTCTGAGCAACATCAGCCATGTCTGAGGAACGGACTTTGTAACCCAATACGGCAAGTAGTTCGTCCATCCCGCCTGCGTCTTGCTCTTCTTCCCATAATTTTCCTTTGCCACAACCACTTGCCATTGATGACGACTCGGGTCTGGTGCTGCCATGGGTGCTGGTGGCATAGCCACAGGTTTCTTGGTGGTCTCTCTTCATTTTGCAATCTTCGCTGGTTCAGATTTCTTGATTTCTATTACAATCTCTGTAATTGGATGCTAGGATTTGGTCATGGTGACGGTGGTAGTGTGGGCTTGGTTGTTTTTTATTTTTATTTTTTTTTTAATTTTTCTGTTTATTCAGTTTTGTGAAAGAAATGAAGGAGATGAGAGAACAGGTCTAAATGGAGGAAGAGACAGAGAGAGAGAGAGAGAGGTTTGGGGTGGAAGGGATAAGGAGCAACGGAGGCCATAATAATGAGATTTTTTATTTTTCTCTTTTTTTATTATTATTTTTTATGTATTGCAAATTTCGTTTTCATGAAAGCTAAGGTAAGTTCCCTTTTTGGGTCTAAATTACATTAATCTCCCTTTGCTCCTTTATTTTTTTTCATATATGCTGTCTTTTAAAAAAAATTGAAACTGAAAATATAATAAAAATGCTTTTAAATAATTCCATCTTTTAACTACGAAATTTTTTATTAGAATTACTGAATATGCTAAAATTGAATTCTTGTAAAATAACCCGATAGCCTCAGAATTTAATGCTTTTATAATTTTACCAACTACTAAATTAACATAATTTAAAAGAGTGAATAAATTTACTCTTTTTTATATATGTTATGTTAATGAACATGAATAAAAATGATGTATTTATCATCCCTTTTATATTATATACTATAATTAGATTTTTTGAAGTTGGAATTGATTTCATTATCAATAGACTACAAGTTTATTGGTTTTGCAAATTAATACATGATTTTTCTTTGATTTTAGATTTATTATTTATTCTTTTATTCTTTTTTTAAATTAGTAATAGAATATTAATTAATTGAAAAATATTTTACAAATAACCCCAATAACCTGAGAATAAATATTTTTATTAAAAATAAAATATTTTATAATTTGTAATCAAAAAATAAACATTTTACTGAAATTATTGAGTATGCTAAAATTGAATTTCGAATCAAAACCCCAAACACTCATACCATGTTTATTTTATAATTTTGTGAACTATTAAATTAATATAATCTAAAAGGGTAAATATATTTACACTTTTTTTATATTGAAATCAACTTCATCGTTGAAAGATTATAAGTTTGATTTGCAGTAGAGGCAATTAAATTGATTTATCAAAAAACTATATTTTTTATATATTATGTTATCTAATATGAATAAAAATAATGTGTTTACCATGCTTTCTATATCATATACTATAATTAATATTTAAAGTTAACAAAAAATAAAAATATATAACATAATTTTAGAAAATGTATATTATATAACACAAGCCCTCCATAAATTGTAAGTAAAAATCTATGCAAATTATTTCTTTTTTTTATTAGACATTTTATTTGCTTCTAAGAATCGAAATTAGATCCTTAACGTGAAATTGACTCCAATATTAATAAGATATAAAATTATTAGTTTTTCAAATTATTACATGATTTTATTAGTGAATGATATGGTAAATTAATTTGGTAGTTTTTACAAAAAAAAAGGTCGAGCAATCTAAGAACTAAAAAGGGCGGAAAGGGTAAGAGCCGTGGGAGCACCGCAATGCTAAAAAAGATAGTGATGATGATGTTAATACTGTCCACCTTCTGTATACCATAGACGAACCCATTTAGCTTTATTAGGAACTCAGTGACCTGCAAAATTTAATATTAAAATAATACTATAAAATATCAGGTAGCCGTACCCTTAAATCAATTGTGACAGACATCGTCAGAAACCAGATGAATATTTACCCACGCGGTTTCCTATGCCATGTCTTCCACGCTCCTCCTCCACCTTTCTGCATTACTATTTCAATTACTACTAGTAGTAGTAGTATATTTCTCCAAGAAATATTTTTTGAAACTTGAAGCCATTTGTAAATAATAATATCCCTAAGTATTTAAAGTTTACACAATAAAATAAGAAAGAAGTAGTACTTCTTTCTAAATCACTTGTGTTAAAATTCTAAATCTCATTTTTGTGTTCTAAAGACATGTAATTAATGACATAGTAGTGTAAATAAGTTGAACTGAATTGCTCGCATTTATTTTGATAAAAATGCGTTCATGTTCTGCTTAGTATATAAATGAGTTAAATTTAAACAATTTTTAAAATTCAATACATAAACTAGTCAAATTTAAAAAGTCCAAAACTCAATTCAAGTACTTTTTCATTATCAAACATATTTGTGCATTTTTGCAGTTCCAATGCATTTTTTGTATGCACTAAGGGTCTATTTAGATTGTAAAATTAGAATTGGAATTGTAATTCCAATACCGTTGGAATTAGAATTGAATCAGAATTAGAATTCTGATGTTTGGAAAACATATAGAATTAGAATTGAATCAAAATTAGACTTGATTATTTAAATAATTATTTAATATAGATTAAACTCAATTCAAGTACTTTTGACTCAATGTTTCATTTTCATTATCAAACATATTTGTGAATTTTAGTTTCATTGTTTTTTTTTTGTATGCACTAATGGTCTGATTGGATTGTAGAATTAGAATTGGAATTGTAATTCTAATATCGTTAGAATTAGAATTGAATCAGAATTATAATTCTGATGTTTGGAAAACATATAGAATTGAAATTGAATCAAAATTAGAATTGATTATTTAAATAATTATTTAATATATATTAATTATTTATTATAAATTTAATATTAAATAATTAAATATTTTTTTAGAAGGAGGTAGAGAGAGAGTGAGAGGGAGGGAGGAGGAGAGAGAGAGAGAATTGGAATTGGAAATTTTTAGGTATTGGGTGAATAATTGATGGGAGTCCAAATGTAATTCTATGGAATTGTTTTGAAAATTAGAATTGGTTGAGTCCAATTCCAAATTTAGGCCAATTTTACGCCCGATTCCTGCAATCCAAACAGTGCCTAGGGTTGTTTACTCCCAATCATCCGGTGCGTAGGTTCTCAAAAAAAAATAGATTATAATATTAAAGCAAATTTACTATCTCTATCTCATGTTGAATCCCTAAGACATTTTAAATGTTGGGTCTCCCTTATGACTAAAAGAGGACATCATCCTTTCCATTTGATTGGAAATTGCTCATTCCTCATTATTGGGAGATTGTCGTTCATATACCACAGAGAACATTTGTTGTGTACATGACCTCTTTACACTTGGGAGTTCGTTTTCATTTCAGAGTTTTTATCGAAGAAGAAGCTTACTCTTGCACGATTATGTTCTAGTGGTTGGGGTCACCCATGGCTTTTCACATGCTTAGCGCTCATCATAAGTGTTCTTAGAAGCTTCTTGCATTTAATCGTGGGAATTATGAGGAGACACACTGTTTCCTATTGCCTAATGCTTAATTAGGAGTCTTCTCACTCCCTCTTACATAAGTGCTTAAAAAGACTTTGCCTCTGTTGTTACTGATGTTGTGGAGTTTTCCAACTCTTATCTAGTAAATATCTCAGTCTTTGATAACCAACTTCGCATCCTCAAAATGTGAGTTTAAACAAGTTTCCCTGACAATTTCGCAAATAACTCCATTTCTTCGACAAACTTTTAGGTCCTTAGAATTTAATTAGTTTTGACAACATGAACGAGGGAAATACTACACTTTAGGCGAGGTGATCTCTCAAGATGCTCCCTTCTCAGGTCGCTTGTGGGGACTAAGGTGAGGCGACCCGTGAGGACTTAGGCAAAATGACAATTCTCAATGTCCTATTGCAAATACTTTAAGGTGGTGGCGACTCTTTTTGCATGCTCTATTCTTAAGGACTTGGGAAACTTTTACAAAGCATTCCTTTCTCCTAATCAATGGCTTTTAGCGAATGACGACAATGCAATCTTGTGCCTGAGAACTTAGGTGGTGACAAACCATTCGAACTTGTGGCAATGAGATGAGATTATAGCGCCTTAGGCCATCTCCAAGGCCTAAACACCTAACTAAACAATTATTCACATAGATGGTTGATTCAATCAGAAGGAGCTTGCTGTCCTCCAACCGCCACGTGGAGGTCACGTCACAGAGCGTCGAAGTTACGCGAGAGGAGAGCTGAGTGTGAAAAATAACATCATTGTAGACATGTGGAGGTGGTGGTACTATAATGTTTTTTAATACATGGTAAGTGGGGCCCACGAGGGAAGTGGGAACATGAGATCAAAGGTAAGGGATTCAGACGTCAACATCCACACTAGGACCATCACCACCACCACCCTCCTCAGCCTTCTTCGTTGTAACGATGGGCCCCACTTCTCAAAAGTTACGGAAATTAAGGTGTGGAAGTTGACGTCGTCAAAGTAACGCTCGTTGGAGTGAGGGATCAGTGTTAACGGAGTGCTGGTGTCGACGTTATGGAATTTGGGGTTTTGTGTTTTTTTTTTAGTTGAAAAAAAATCTTGGAAAAATAATTGGAGGAATCTGTATGCTGCAGTAAATTTCCGATAGGAAATATTGTATCTTAACGTATAATTTGTATGTTAGTTCATGCCGAAGCATGGTATATCTTGGAAAAATACGACAAGAAGCGTATATGTCGGGTTTGTTTGGTAATTAATTAGTAGGATATATGAAATATCATAGGTGATATGTTATGGGTAATAAAATCCATTCAATACATTTAAGATTGTAATTGAAACTTTACATATCATCATTAATGTCGAGCGTTACAAGACGTTGTAACATCCACTCACTAATTTCTACAATATAAAATAGTGGTGAGAACAACTAACAAGGGCATGCTCTACACTCCACATATACTTACACTCTGTCAAAATCTCTACTGACTTAAGCGTCAGAGACTCCCCCGAAGAACATCCCTACCTCATCATTCTTGTATTTTCAGGTCACTATGCGACGTTCACGGTTCCCAAGTTTTCAAAATTATTGTTGTTCATGTTTTGAGACAACAACAATTAGCATCATCTGTGGAAACCCGAGCAAAAAATCATCGGGTTAAAAGCTCTGTTCCTAAGCCCCTTAGCCTCGACTGGGGCATTATAGTGTCATGCTCGCATATCGCCTAGGAGTCGAGGTCAATGGTCGCTTATAAACACATTCTTCCCTCAAACCACTGAGACGTCTTTTTCTAAACAAAACTGTGAGGGTCCATGAGTCCAGAGGGGACAATACCTCAGTGGATGAACTTAGCGCGCGGACATAGTCCACAATAATAGGTTTTATAATGATTGGTGATAGATGAAAAGTAAAAACGTAGACAAATTGATACGACTTTTAACAAAATTAGTTACTCTCTTTTTCAAAATAAGTGTTTTTAGGGTTATTTCACACATATTAAGAACATGATTAAATTACATTAAATATGATGCTATTTTACTATATTATGCCTATTAATAATTCATTGAAAATATAAATTTTATAACATAAGTCATTAATTACAAGAATATATCTAAAAAATTATGTCTAAAATTTTTTTGATTTTATAAAATGTCATTTATTTTGAAAAAAAACAGTTTTGTTGAAAACACTTATTTAAAAAAAGGGAGTATACAAAAACTATAATATATATTATATACTACTCAACTTCAAACAAGCTAATCATCTTGTTATGCGACCATAGTTGACGTATTTATTTGAGATAAATTTAATAAAAATAAACATTAAAAATATATTATACAGTAAAAAAATAAAAAATATACCTATTTTTAGATGCAGATTGCTTTTGTAAAAAATAATATACGTCAAACAAACACAATGTTACATGAAGCTTGTAGATTAGTTCAACAGAAGTATATCAGGCTTTGGAAAAATCCAACTGGATGTATATATGTCACTTTTGTATAAAAACCACCACAAGAATCGAATTTAAGGGCATATGTAATCATGCTAGATAAATTTAAAAAATTAAAATATTATTTTATTTTTATTTATGTGTTAATATTTTTTAAAATTTATGTATTAAAAAATATTAAAAAATAAATATTTTATTGATATAATAAATAAATAATATTTAAAAGTAAATAATAATAAATTAATTTTATTAAAGTGTTGTAATTTTATAAAAATAACTAATTTATTAATAAAATACTAAAAAATAATATAAATTATAATAAAAAAAAGTTAAATTTAAAATTTTAAAATAAATAATAAAATAAAATATTATATAAAAACGGCTCCTTAATGGTTGAATCCAACATAGGTCGGCACATGGAAGGAAAAGAAAAAAGGAAAAACAAAATTAATAAAAGGAGGAGGCGGAAGGCAGAACTGACAGCTTGAACTCTGAGGTTGGGTTGGGCCATCACCATGTGATTCTGCCACGTTACCCAGATTCTCGTCTCATGATGGTCCCCACCATCTTCTCATCCTTACCTCTTCACTCTTCGGTTTCTTGCACTAATTTTGCTTTTCTTTTTACTTTTTTTTTCCATTTCCTTTTTCCCCATTTATATCTATTTACATCGAAACGGATAGGTCCTTTGGCAAAAAAATAAAAAAGAAACATTTAGGTCCGTGGTATGCCCTTTTTAGAGGAAATTGGTAACAATTTTTTATTATAAAAAATGGGTAATTATTTCAAGATTAAGATGGTTCTGTCCTCTAATAATGAATACTTCTTTTCTTTTTTTTTTTTTCTATTTATTACTCTAATATATTTTCTATTTAATATTTAAAAATTAAAAATAGGCCATTTAATTGCCAAAAAAACATCATTTTCCATTTTTTAGTTTGTAACCTTTTTAATCTATCATTTTCTGATAGGCTCGTGATTGTGTTTGTTTTAGTCATATTTTTTGGTGTTTTTTAGTTTATATATTTAAAAGACGTGATATACTTTTTTTTTGTGCTATGTAATTTAAAAGAAAAAATAGTTTCTACTGTCTATATATTCTTCAATATAAATAAAAATAAATATCTTTCAAATATCAATTGAGTGTTCATAAAAAATTTAATTTATAAAAAATTAATTAAATTTGAATCAACTAATCTTATCCTTATTTAAAATTTGTTGGAATTAGATTCGAGTAAAATGAAGACTAAAAAAGAAAATTGACAAATGAAAGAATGGGAAATCTTATCTATTTCGCTCATTACTTTATGGTTGATATGTCATTCATAGTTTAATTTCTTTATTTTTTTTTTGGTTTGAAGAGAGTTGAATTTCTTTATTAGAGCTTAACTATTTGCAAATGTAATCATTTTAGGTTCAATACTTTCAAAAGATAAGGGTTTCATTAAAATTTATCGAGTTTGGATTGAACTCAATTTCAACTTATTACACGTTATTGCTTAAAACCCTTTTTTCCCCCTCTAATTGCACTATCAAAAATAAAATAATATTATGCATTCCCATTTTCTTTTGATGTAGCATGGACTAGTAGCGCACGACATGCTGATGTTTCTATGTCATAGCACAATATTCACGATTCAAAACACTTCTGACTCGACTTTCGTAGCTGATATATGTTTTAAACAACATTGAGGGGTTGTTTGAATGCTCGTAAAACTTGGAGTGAAAATTTAAGGAGCCTACAACTTTAGATCGGCCTATATTATTTTACTAATAGAAAATAGGAAAATTACACTTTTATTAGAAAATTAAATTCTGTTTTTAACAAATGCCATCCAAAAATTCAATTTTACAAAATGACAAAAAAATAAAACTAACTTGAAAAATGTCATATTAACGAGAAATCACTATATTTTTGCGAGAAATTGATTTTTTCACAAAAAAATAAATTTAACACAAAAAACTGTTTTTTCAGGAGGTCTTCAGAGGGTTTTCAGAAGATAGTTTTTATTTTTTAAAAAAATTAAGCGGAATAATTTGTACACATATATTCGATATACACGATATTTATAAATTTTAATTTACTTAATATCTTTTTTTTTTAGTTTACAAATGTGATTTAAGAAGGCTTTCAAAAGTCTAGAATGGTCTACAAAAATCATTAAAGATTTTCAGAGGGTATTCAGAAGTCTTCAAAGCGTCTTTAGAGAGTATTCAGAGGTATTCAGTAGGTCTTCAGAAACTTTTCAAAAGTGCACATAATATCAATTTCAGAGGGCATTCAAAGGTCTAAAAATTCTTTAATGATCTTTATAGGGTCTTCAGAAGTCTTCAAGGGGTCTTCATAGGTCTTTAGTAGGTCTTCATAGGTCTTCAGAAACTTTTCAAAAATGTACATAATATCAATTTCAGAGGGCATTCAAAGGTCTACAAAATTCTTTAACGATCTTCAAGGGATTTTCAGAAGTCTTCAAGGGGTCTTTAGAGGTCTTCAAGGGGTCTTCACTTCAAAAGTTTACACAACATCAATTTTAGGTTCTCATTGCCACCAACACCAGATAGATTTCCGCCACCACCACCACAACAAAACTCAATAAAAACAACCAAACTCAACAAAAACAATCTGCAAAAAATCAAACAACAACAAACAACAAAAATATATTCGCAATATCTGACATGCATCTACAAACAAAAATTTTATTTTACAAATTTAAGCACTAAAGTCTCACAAATTTAATAACAAATTTAAATACAAACAACATTTATTTAAGAACTTTTGTAAACAAATTAGGGACGTTTTCATAATTTTCAAAAAATTAACAAGGCAGCAGCTAGGGTTTCAACCCTAACCACCACTTCCATCAATAACATCAGTATAGACGTCGCCTTCTTTCCTGCCTAGCCACCGTCACTCGATTGCTCCCAGGCGTCTGGAACAAATCTGCTCCAATCAAGAGTAGCCATGACCTCGAACAATCTGCTTTGATGAAGAGCATCCACGACCTTCCCATTCACTGTCGTGGATCGCGACTCCAGATTTGTAGTTGTTTGTCGCCTTCCAGGACAAAACCGTCGTCGCGAATCTTCATAAGGAGGGCAAGATCGCATCTGGTGGAGGACATTCGAAGGAGGAGAATAGAGGAAGAGACTGAAGTTGAAGGAGAAGGAGAGAAGGAGAGAGAGATGGAAGAGAGAGAGAGAGAAGAGAAAGAGAGGGACATACACAAGAAAGAGGAGAGAGAGGGACGAGATTTTAGATGAGAGAAACATGAAATGTTGGGGGAAATAAGAGAGAGGAATTAAAAGTAAATAAAAGTGGTATTTGTCAAATTTGAATATTTATTCTTCTATTTAGAATAATTAAATATTTGATTCTTCTATCTCATATGGTAACAAATTTGATATGGTATAATCAAGAATTAAGGGGTTAATTGTGACATATGACATAATTATGCCATGAAAAATTTTTATTTACACTTTTTGTATGACTATACTCATGTATCAAACTAATTAAAGTACGATATATAGATAACTGGATCTACTATGATTCACTCTGAGAACATATTTCAAGGATTTTGATTAGTTTAATATATGAGTAGAATTATACACAAAGTGTAAATAAGAATATAGAGAACTACACTTTACTAATAATATGATATTATTTTTACTCGGTTCTTTTTTTTTAATTTTACACGGTTTGACATGGGCAAAGGTCAGAGGAGTTCAGAAGTTGAAGGTGGAGTCTGAGCTGGCGTAATATTCTACACCATTAATCCTACTCTTTGGACAAGAAGACAAACACAACAAGCCCTACTGTGAGAAAAACAATTGCTACTACAGGCTACAGCAGGTCTGAGATGTTAAACTCAGGCAAACACCAGTGCTCACTGGATCCTAGGGACGGTCTTACACATGCAACAGAAGGATGATTTCCATATATTCACCATATCTACCAAATATATCTGGAGGAAAAAAAACTTTATGACAATTTAATCATAAAACTTTAAAAAATAACTCCATTCTATTATTTCAATGAATCTATATGAAAATCTACCATATAATTCGCTGCTGCCAACCTACTAAACACAAGCACTCCATCTCCATATCTGCCAGCCAATGTTGTTCCACGGTCTTCAATTCATGGCCTGCCTTATCCTGTTTGTAATCAAATATACATGAATGGACCTACTTCACAAACAATGTTCCAAGGATAGCAACAGCACTTTAAAGAGTTTCCAATGATCAAAACCTCCTTCGCCTTTTTTAACTTGTTCACTGTAACCACCATTACGTTTTTACTTCTTTTCATGTTTTTTTGAAAAGTACATAATCACTCGTATGGGGTGTTTGTTTGGAGAAGATTCATTTTATATTAAGTGAACATACTCCACAAAAAAGAGTGTTTTTTCTATTTTTTATTATATAATCTATTTCTACCAAATATAATTCGTTAGACGGTTCCTGAACAAGTATTTAACGACTTTGTTTTACATTTTATTGCTCAATTAGAGTGAGTATATTTTCTAAACAAGCGCACTTATATATTTATCGCAGATTTGTAATTTTATCTTTGATTTGAATATTATTTCTCAGAGGTAAGTTATGATTTGCTATATTTATTTTATGTAGTTAATTATTTCAAAAAATACATTTTAATTTTTTTATAATTCATTAATTTGCTTCCTTCAAAAATGAATTTTTTGTGTTTTAACTCCAGCGCCAATAAGTTACAAGCCCATTGATAATATATTCTAAATTTTAAACAAAATATTCCTATCATATAATTAATCAATTAATTAATAGATCTCAAAATTTGTTGAAAGATGATTTTGCTTCTACATGTTAAAGACTTAAACAATTATAATTATTCATTCAACTTTTCATGAATATTCACTTACCTTACATCTTACAAGAGATAGGATAACGTAAAAAAATGTGATGAACTATAAAACGACTATAAATAAAATATAAATGAAAGTGTACGTGGGTCATTCCAAGAGATAGGTATTCACTTACAATCCACTTGTTTAGGAGTTACAAGGAAGTCATTTTCCTAAGTAATTCATTCTATTTCTTTTGACCACGAACCTTCTTAGTACAAATAAGAAAAACTAATAAGAATACTTTTTCTCATTTCCTAAGGAAATGCAGTCCTACGATAAATTCCTTAGTAGCAAACAAACCCTTAAATAGTGATATAAAAACAATAAAAAGTGATTTTTTAAAGATTAATTATAGGAAAATGTTCGATTTATTCTCCTATGAATTTAAACCACCTACTTTCACCACTCGGTTTAATTGTCGTTACTCAATGTTAACATAGCACCGTTAATCTAAATTATGATCATATTCTTGATTTGAAGTATGAGTATATTTGTACTTGTTCCTCTCTCTTTTTATTTACTTTACGTACTCTAAATAAAAACTTTAGATCATCTACGACCCAAAACTCTATTTTTCACTCTAAAATTTTAAATATATAGTTACTACAGTAAAATCATCTTCAACTTAAAACTTTATTTCCAATTCTAAAAAAGAATATTCTCAAAATATTCTTTCTAACTCTATTTTCTATCATTGTTTTCCAATAAACTAAACATAAACTTAGTTTTTTTTTATCACCTGATAACCAAAATTAATTGTTAAAAATTATTTTTAATTATGAATTAATAATAATATATTTTATTTAAATATAAAAAATAATCAATTGTCATATAATAAAAACACAAATAAACATTACTTCGATTAACTTAAAAAAAGTACACACAACATAAGAACATTAAAAATATAGTTATACATAATTATTCAAAATTTAGTTAATATTATGTTGTATTATGTCTTCTAATATTAATCTACTGTTTTTTTTTATTTTATAGTGTATGAACTTGTTTTAATTTTTATGATTTTATTTTTTA
Source organism: Flueggea neowawraea (assembly GCA_948243855.1). NCBI lineage: Eukaryota > Viridiplantae > Streptophyta > Magnoliopsida > Malpighiales > Phyllanthaceae > Flueggea > Flueggea neowawraea. The sequence continues at coordinate 12,994 of CAODLS011961596.1, forward strand.
ATATAATTATATAAATCAATTAAATCATCACTTGATATTGTATTCAAATATACAAATTAAATAATTAATTAGTTAAAAAATCCAAACAAAATATATACAATAATATAAAATAGTCCAATACTTAATTAATACTTATATGATTGTGATTAATTGATATTAATTTAAAATAGGTTGAATTTAATTGATAT
>CAODLS011961853.1:0-13497 GCA_948243855.1 Flueggea neowawraea
CGTCTTCATTGTCATCAATGACTAGTGAAGAGTATGGGATGGGATTTACTCATGGAAACAGAGATTTCTTGAATTTTAGATAGTAATTTTTAACAAATCAACATATATTGATGGATGGGTAAGATTCACGCTTGGTCATGGCATTGAACTGCTCACTTTTGATTTGTACTACAACAAATCTTATGCATTCGATGGCAGGCATAAGAACGACAGAGGAGTTGAGGGTAAATATGTTTTAACCTGTTGCTTGTATGCCAAAACTCAAAGTCTTAACTTTCATATGTTGCATTTTTCCTATAAAATTGTGTCTTAACATGTTGCCTATTCTGGAGCCATATTTGATTTCCTTTCCTAATGGACTGAAGGAAATTGAGTTTTCGAATGTCAATATTGTCTTTTTCTCATGTATTTTTCCTCCAAATGTTTTGTTTCATTTAAGAGGAGTTCTTGATTTGAATCACTTCACTGACGTCATACCTAATTCAAGAAATCTCCATTTCCACTAGTAATTTGTTGTTTTTTTGAAATGGACTTTGTTGAAAATTAGATAGTACGACACAATCAATGGCTAAGATTCGATTTGAATTTTGACCTTTGGTTATGGAAGGAAGAGAAAAGGCGGAGCGGGTTAAGGGGTGGAAGAACTAAACTTGACAGGGCGGATAAATCGGGTTCAGTCCGGTTCAAGGGCGATTGCGGTTGCGAAGAAGAAAGAGGCAAAGGATGGAAATTCAAGCTTCATTAACATTACCTTAGTTGCTTGTGTTCTTCTTTTGACAGTAGAGAGAGAAGAGAGAAAGTTGAGGTCTTAATTATTGGTTCTAGGTGTGAGGAGGAAGAAGCAGGTGGGGAATCACAATTGTAACTGAGGGATTTGATTTGCAACCTGACTTTGTTCTCATTTTGTGTAAAGGGGATTAGGTTCTTTGTGATTGGGGGTGAAGAATCAATCGGGAATTTGATAGAAAGTGAAGGAAATCTTACTGTTTTGTCACCTTGCTTTTGTATAAATGTTTTATTTATTTTGCGAGTTTGTTTTGATTTTCTGAGTAGTTGCAAAGGCATGGTGGGTTTTGATTTTCTGGATTCAGTTGCAATTTGGTTTTGTAATTCTTTATGCTTGAGCTCTGCTCTCACCAGAAATTGCAAATGAATCAACCTGTTTGTTGTAAGAAAAGTAGCATGGATAGACCAGCTTATTACAAGAAAAGTAGAAAAAATTAAAATTAGGGTTCATGTTTGCAGAGTTGAATCTGAAATTGTTTTGTACTATAAGAAAAGGAAATTAGCGTTTTAGGGGTATTTTTGTCTTTAAAATTTTATTTAAAGAAAAAATGGAACACGTCAACAACCTACTAACAAACCACTAATAGAAGGACTAAAGTGTAATCCGCTTTTTAACCTCGAGAATGTGTATGCAACATTCTAAAAACATGATGACCGACCTACTAATTAAAGTATACCTTAGAGACTTGGAAATTATTTTCCTTTTTTAAATTTTAGTTCTTGATTCATTATTTATTTTAACCATTAATTATAATTTTTGTTTTACCAACCTAATATAATTTTTTCCCTTTGTTGCATAGAAAATCAATTAATGAAAATCAAGTTATTTTGATTTTTTCATAAAATAGAAAAAGTAAGACAACATCGGAACTAATTATTAAAAAGGTAAAATACAATGGGTTAATGATGGGTTAATAATATCAGCAGTCACAAGATTTTTTCGTTTGCTCAACTTTGGTCACAAAAGAAAAAAATGTTACAGAATGGTCACAAAAGTTTTTGGTTTGCTTCAACGTAGTCACTTTGCCTAAAAAATGTGCCGACCAAGCCAAAAAATGCCACGTAAGTTGCCATGTGACTTGTCTCTGCACACGTGACGATTAAAATTCTGCTCAAGTGCCTTATGTACTGTTGTTGAGACTGTTGCACTGTTGGTAAGGCTGACTTGACCGGACCCAAAACTGACCAACAGTTACGTGAGGTACATGTGCAAAATTTTAATTTCATGTGTGCAGAGACCAGCCATATCACAAATTTACGTGGCAGTTTTTGGCTTAATCGGCACATTTTTTGGGCAAAGTGATCATGTTGAAGCAAACCAAAAACTTTTGTCACTATCTTGTAACATTTTTTTCTTTTATGACCATAGCTGAGCAAACCAAAAACTTTTGTAACCACCGATATTATTAACCCGGTTAATGAGTCAATAGGTAGCCAACGTAAAAGTGGGTAAACTTGATTTCTTGGTACTATTGACATAATATTTTAATATTTTCAATACAAAATAGTCTTTCTCTAAGTAAAATCTTAAATAAGTTTTAAACTTTTACTTCATGCTTTAAGTGGAATTAAATCTAATGTTTAACGAAAAATTATTTGTTACACTGGCTTAATCAGTTTGGATTGTGTATTATAATTAAAATATTGTTTAGTGAAGTGTTTTTGTCACTTTTATTTTATGGCACTTTTTTATGATAGTTATTTTGTTATGCAACTAAGTTATGAACATAAAAAATAGGGTTAATTACATTATACACTACCGTTTTGACCTTTTCTTTTAAACTAACGGAGCTTGTATTTTTTTTTCTTAATTGTAGAGCCGAATTTAACACTTTCAATGAACTAATTTCTCAATCCGTGTAGATTTCTGTTACACTCTCTCTATTTTCGCTCGCCCTCACCCTTTACTGTCATCCACCATCTCTGTTTCCCCTTACCTGTTTCGGCTCACCTCCTTTTTCGCCACCTCTCTCATCTCTATTCTCTCTTTATTTTCTCTCTCTCCCTCTTTCATCTTGTTCCCCCTCTACCTTGTTCTTTCTCTTGCTGTCAGATCTGTCATTACATCGACTCTCTGTTTCGTTCTCTTCCATTCTGTGATCCATGCTCGTCGCAACGTCACGGTCCGCCTTGCTCCCGTCCTCATTGGTCTTCTCCTTGCTCTCCTTCTCAGTCTCCATGTCATCGCTTTCATCCTTCCCCATTGTCATTCTCGGTTTCCATGTTCTCGCTTCCCTCGTCTACTGCTGTTTGAACGAGCGATGGCCAGATCTAGATTTTTACAGTGTTGTTTTTTGCAGATCTTGATTTTTGTTGTGTCTTTTTATTGCAGATATAGTTTCTTCATTTGTGTTTTGAGGAGATCTATTTTGCTTTTGTGTTGTTTGATGGAGGTGGCAACTGTGTTTTGATTTTTTGCTAGGGTTTCGTTTTCATTTTATGGTGGTTGATAGAAGTGGCGGCGGTGTTTTGATTTTTTTCCACGGTTTCGGTTTTGAGGGGTTGATGTAAAAAATAGAGGCAATTTTTTGTTGTTTTCTAGATTTTGGGTTTTTTTGTAACTTTTTAAATTAAACATTTTTAATAAGTTTATTTGAAGTTTATTTTGGTTTATTTGAAATTTATTTTAGGATTATTTTTGGTTTTAAAAAAATTGTTTAAAAGGTATTGGTTAAGAATTTAAGAGGATTATTTTAAGTTTACTTTTTAAATTTTGTTTTATTTGAAAATTTTATTTTAGGTTTATTTGAAGTTTAGTTTAGGTTTATTTTAAATATTTAAAAAATGTTTATTTAATCATGTTAGAAGAGTTTATTTTAGGTTTATTTTAAGTTTATTTTCAAAGTTTATTTTATTTAAAAATTTTATTTTACAGATTTTAAAAATATTTATTTAATAATTTTAAAATATTTATTTTAATTTTATTTTAGGTTTATTTTCAATTTATTTTTAAAGCTTTTTTTATTTAAAAAGTTTATTTTAGGTTTATTCTAAGTTTATTTATTTTAAGGATTATAAAAGGTTTATTTAAGGATTGTTTAAGTTAAAATTTAAAAGAAATTGAGAACAAAAAAAATTGGGAAAACAAAAGAAAATAATTATAAATAAAATAAAATAAAATATGGACTAAATTTCAAAAATAAAAAAATAAAGACTGAATTAAAAAAAAAGAAATAATTTCAATGAAAAGAGAGTAAAACAAAAAAAAGAAATAATTTGGATGTAAAAAAATAATCTAATTGAAAAAAGTTAAAAAAGGACTAAAATAAAAAGAAAAATAGAATAGGAATTAAATTTTAAAAAAAAATAAAAGAAGCGAATTCAATGAATTCCATATGGAATTTACTGTTTCTCCGTATAGAAAATAGTAATCTCCCTAATCTTCGTATAGAATGAGAAGAGAATGAGAGTAGTGTTGAAAATTCAGGTCAGGTCGTGTCTAAACGGGTAAACTCATTTATGACCCTGAACCTGTTTATGGTTAAACGAATTGACCTGTTTATGACCTAAACTCATTTATGACTAACTCGAACACGACATGAATTTTAAATTAGTTACATGACACGACCCATGTAATCCATTAATTGAAAAAATTTACTGTGGACAACGGTTACTCTTACTAATTAAATTGTACAAACTTGGTTCGAATTGCCTTCATTCATATCACCAAATTCATATATCTAAATAAGCATATCATTTCTTTCCATTTGGAAGAACCATCATGCGATTAACTGCCCATCCTTGTCCATCTACATCTGTATCAATTTTCACCCAAATCCTCACCATTTTCTCGATACCAAGTACTTCGATCTTCATTGGTGCCAATCTTATAAATATTTCCATTCAACAAGTTGATGCCCCAGTCTTCTAATTTGCAATACAAGTATCTACATTGACGAAACCAACAAGCACAATGTTCTCCATTAGGCATCATATCTAAAAGTAGTGCTAGCTAATCAATAGAATTTGGTAAACAGAGTTACACTTAATTTACCTCTCTTTGGCAGAGTATCTCGCCATTGAGGACCAAAATTTATTGGAGAGCAACGTGGTTCTGTTCGTGCTTTGGCTAAGCAGGGTTATGGTTTCTCTGGAAGAGGTGAAGAGATTCAGGTGTTTAAGGGTCCAATAGCGATGAAGGTTAAATTGCATGGTAACTTAGTGCTTCTGAATGGTGTTATGACTATTGGAAGTTCAACTGTAGAAAAGGTGGAGTTTGTGATTGAGACTCCGGAACAGTCAAAGGTCGATCAAGTTGATTCACAAGTGGTAGCAACAAGAGAATTGAAAAAGATAGTGCTGAATAAGGGTGTAGAAAGGAGGTCTAGTGCAATAGATGGTGAATTGCGGTCCCTTGATAATGGTGAAAGGATGTATTATGATTTGTTGCTTGGTGTGGATGGTAAATAGGCGAAGCTAGCAAGTGGAGAGAAGTTCGAGCTTGGCTTGGGCTTAGTTCATGATTGTAGAGCTTAAGGCCCTTCAGGGCGTGGTAGAGGAGTAGTTCTTTATTTTGAGCTGAATGAAGGATGAAAATTCAATTCAAGGAGGAGAATTGTTGAGATTGAATTGAACTTTTCTTGTTTATGTTGAAGCCTACCTATGAAAACATGAATCAATGAAGATTGGGGGCGTGCTTGATGATGAATGAGATGAATTCGATCATAACTGGTGAGATATGAATGGATGTGAACCATGTGATGGAATGGTGAAGTCGTGTAGCAACTTGTTCTAGTTAGAATACATGGGCTGTGCAGACACGACCTTGGACATGGTCATGTCCGAGGATGTGTAACCCATTGTTTCGCCTTTTCGCATTGCTTCGTCCGTGTATCGAGCCATGTTTTTAAAGCCTTACTCGTGTCTTATGAAACTAGCCCGTGTCTTTAAGTCTGGCATGATTGGGACGGGTTTTAGGGTTTGTTTTAGTCTAGTTTGGTTAGGTTTTATGTAAAACATATATATAAGTGGCTTAGAACAATTCTTGTAAGCCTTTTGGTTGTTTTCTAACAGAACAAAGAATAACTCGCTCTCTCTGCCCGTAGACGTAGATCGAATTGATCAAACCACTTAAATTCCTGTATTCTTGTGTGTGATTGTGATATCTACGTTATTTCCACGTTCTTCTATCATCTGTTTTCCTAACATAGTGGTAGCTTGTTAAAACTCTATCATCTATCTTGTCAAACTGCTTTCCGATAAGGTATCCAATTATCCGTATAAATATAAGCTAAAAAGTAATAACATATCAATAACTTTAAAATATTACTTAAAAAAAGTACTCAAGACATTGATGAATAAAAATACACAATATAATATACTCCTTCTGTCCTATAATCATAGGCATATTTTTCATTTTTGGTATTTCAAAATATAGGCAAATTTTTTTTATTACATTTATTATTAGCAAAGTTACAATATTGCCCTTATTTAATTTCATTTTTCAACTAATTTATTAATTACCAACACATTTACTTAAATGCCATAAATAGAAAAACTTATGAAATTAAATGAGTTGAACTATTAAAATTACTATTTCTTAATTTTCATGAAAAGTAGTTAATGCCTATTATTATAGGACGGAAGGAGTAAAAATCTAAAATTCATATCCGAATATTTTTAAACATAAAATATTCAATAGAAATAGATTTCATAAATTATTGTATTTGATAGGCTATTGCACTAATAATTTTATTCATATGATAATATATCATCGAATATGGGCGGACAGTCATTGCCAAAAAGAAAAATGAATAAGGATGTATAGAAACTATTATTATATACTATTATAATTTATAATAGAGATAATAGTTTAGAGATTATATCAATTTAGAGTTGTAATATTTTAGATTAGTGATAATACTTTAGTATAAATATATTAGAGTACTGATCATACAATATATATTATAATCATATATTATATATACTATACATCATATTATATATACATGTAGGTATGGGTACGAGTAATAGACGTGAGTACAAGTAATGTAAGTGGGTACGAATATTATCCAGCTAGTATGGGTATGAGAAGAGTAAAACTATATCCACATTCTACCCGTACTAGCATTTAATACCTGTACTTGTACTCGTATTCGATCAAAACAGGTAATACTCGCGTTGAGTGAGTATGGATGAAGTACTAATATCCATCTCTAAAGTTGATGTGCCAAATCATTGTTTTCTCAATAATTTTAATCAAAAGTTTGATGTGACAGAAGCAATAAAATTAAAGGGAGTAAATGTTGAATCCGTTATTTTGACACGAATATTAGAAAGAATCTTTTGTAAATCTATTGATTCAGAAAATTGCTAAAAAAATAGGCATCAAAATTTGTTGATTAAATTTGTTGATTCATAAAGGAATATCGAAATTTGGAGGAAAAATGGTAAGCAACCAAAAATATCATTCAAAACATCCAAAACTCCTGACAAAAGTTGTTCGACGACCTTATATTGTCTAAAAACTTTCAATAATAAAATATAGAAAGAAACTAAAGACAAACCCCACAAATGATACAGAAAATAGAGACTTCTACTGAAAATTATAGTAGTTCAAAAGCATTCTAAAAATGGTTAAAAAAACTTTCTTTCGAAGACTAAACGATGGAGTTTGGCCAAAAAACTTCGTACCTCAGTAGCAAAGCTACTATGTTGTATTTTTCACCTCGTTTTTCATTAAACTAGGCCCAAAATGTACCAAAATTCACCGTTAGAAGTCTTCAAAATTAACAAGACAATATTGCTTGAATTTCCCCAATTTCTTCAAGAATACACACGTCATCTCTTGTACTAATATCAATTCCCAATAAGTTAAACAAAACTTAAAGTTTAGTGGATATAAACTGAAAAATAATATAAATCACACTTTTCATTGCAGTGATAATTGCAACAAAATTCTTAAACTAAAAACAAGAAGAAAATGACTTATTTAAACAAGATGAGAATAACTGTCCACTAAATGCTCAACATATAAGGTTCTTCTTATTCTACTTCGGTAAACATGTTTCCATGCACAGAATGCCCAACATTTTTTTTTGGGTTCCTCCAAGTAATACATGCTACGATATATTAAGCACTCACGTAGATAAACAATTATTTCATTTTCTAAAGTAAATACGTATCAGAAATTGTGAGGATAAAGGTAACATTAGAGAATAAACTTTGGGAATGAAAATTGTTCTCATTCTATCCCTAGAAAGAGGAATAACAAAGTATATATATATATATATATATATATACATGACAGCAAACATACCCTAGGAATGACGTGACTACCTAAAATGTAATAACTAATTAAAATAGAAAATGAAAGACTAATTAGTTAGCTAAAAATGATACAACAACATCTGGAGGGTCTTCTTTGTTTTGCTCCAAATTCCTTTAATACTCCCCCTCAAGATGAGCTCTTGGTGAGTGGATATCCAAGATGCTCATCTTGGACAATAAATAAGTGAATGACCCAACTTGCAGAGACTTCGTGAACAAATCTGTAATTTGCTCTCTGTTATGTACATACTGTGGATACACAATTCCAGTTGCAATTTTCTCTCTAATGAAATGACAATCAAGCTCTATATGCTCCTCTCGAGAAACACGGGGTTTCTAGCCAAGTGTAGTGCAGATTGATTGCCACAGTAGAGAGGAACTGGTTGTTCAGGTTGAATTCCAAAATCTGTAAGCAATGATAAAAGCCAGATTACCTCACAGCAACAATTGGCCAAGGATCTGTATTCCGCCTCTGTAGAAATTCTTGCAACAAGCTTTTGCTTCTTAGATTTCCAACTAACCATAGATGTGCCACGAAATATGCAAAAGCCACTGACAAAGTTTTTGGTATCTGGGCAACTTGCCTAATCACTGTCTGCAAAAGCCGTCAGTTGCAAGAAGAGGAAGCTGAAATAAAATACCCTACTCCAGATTGCTCTTCAAATATTGCAAGACTCTATGTGCTGCTTGTAAGTGAATCAAGGCTGGCTTGTCCATGAATTGTGATAGAGCATGTGCAGCAAAGCTAATGTCAGGTATGGAGAAGGTTAAATACAATAGCTTCCCAACTAACTTTCTGTATTGTGAAGGATCTAAAAGTTTGTCCTGCTCCGTTTGTTTCAATTTCAGATTGACATCCATTGGAGTATTAGTAGGCTTGGCACCCAAAAACCCATACTCCTCAAGCATATCCAAAACATACTTTCGTTGGCAAAGATTAATTCCTTTATCAGATCTTGCCAACTCCAAACCCAAAAAGTATCTTGGTTCCCCAAGATCCTTCAATTTAAATGTATCAGCAAGAAAACCTTTGAGTTTGTCTAAAGTAGCTTGTGAACTACTAGCAATTAGTATGTCATCAACATAAACAAGCAGCAATAATATGTCATCATCAGATACCTTCATGACAAATAGTGAATAATCTACTTTGGATTGTGAGAATAAGCAAGTAAAGCCGAAGCGAGCTTCGCATTCCATTGCTGAGAAGCTTGGTTTAGGCCACATATTGATTTGCTCAATTTGCAAACAAGGCGTGAACTTGGTGGATACTCCCCCCTTAATCTCATATCCCTTGGGAATTTCCATAAACACTGCTTCTTCTAAGTCACCATTAACAAATGTGTTGTTGATGTCAACTTGACACAATTTCCAATTGTTAATAGCAGCTAAAGCAAGAAAAGTGCGAACTGTAGATTGTCTTGCTACCGGGCTGAAAGTTTCTTGAAAGTCAAAACCCTCAATTTGCAGATACCCTTTAGCCACTAACCTGGCTTCAGGCCTATCAATGGTGCCATCAGCATTAAGTTTCAATTTGAAAATCCATTTGCAACCCACAACGTGACAGCCCTTAGGTAAACACACAACAATCCAAGTATTGTTTTCCTCTAGGGCCTTTAGTTTAGATTTCAGTCCTTCTTACCAAGGTGCATGTTGTACTGCCTCATTGTATGTTGAAGGTTCAAAATGGGAAGCAACATTTGCAATAAAAGTGTGGTAAGAAGGAGAAAGATGTTTAGCAGTAATATGATTTTGGATTGGATAAGTTGTAATGGATGAAGCAGAAGAAGATGGAACATCAACTTGTTATGCATCCAAGTATTTAAATGGATGAAGTTGTCTGGAACTACGTCTTGGAGCTGGTTCTGTAGGTAAGGTGGTTGTGGTGTTTGTGGTTTTTGTAATTTTAGTTTCAGTTTGTGTAGAAATGGTTAAAGATGAAGGATGTGGTCCACCAGATACAGGATCATCATAAAATGAATGCTCACCGATATTAGAATCAGGAAGAGGCAAAATAGAAGAAGGTAGAGGAGGTGAGGAATAAACAGAAGACTCAGGAGAAGAAGAGAAAGGGAAAATGACTTATGAAAGACCACATCACGAGAAACAAATACCGAATTTGACTCAAGCTCACACAATTTGTATCCCTTAACATTTGAAGGATATCCAATGAACACACATCGACGTGCTCTAGGGTCAAATTTGCTCCTATGAGCAGCTAAAGTAGAAGCAAAACATAAACATCCAAACACCCTCATCATGCTATAATCTGGAAAGTTTTGATATAACAAAAAAAAGGGGTTTTATGATTCAAAATTGGTGTTGGGATTCTATTGATCAAGTATGTAGCTGCAAGAATAGTATCCCTTCAAAATTTAACAGGTAATGAACCCTGGAAGATTAATGATCTAGCCACAACCAAAAGGTGTTGGTGTTTCCTCTCAACTATAGCATTTTTCTGTGGGGTTTCTACACAAATTAATCGGTGAACTATTCCATGTCTTGCAAAGAAATCAGTTTTCCTGAATTCTGGCCCCTTATCAGTTCTAATGCATTTGATCTTACCAGAGAATTAAGTCTTAACATAAGAGTGAAATTGGGCCACTAAAACTGCAACTTCAGATTTGGTTTTCATAAAAAATTTCCATGTAACTCTAGTATAATCATCAAAAATAGTAAGAAAATAATGACAACCAGATAAAGAACTAACAGAATAAGGCCCCCAAATATTCATATGTTTTGATTCAAATGGTGAACTATTGTTCTTTACATGTAAGGGAAAAGGCAATCTCTTTTGTTTAGCTAATAGACAAACATCACAAATCTCTTGAGAACTCAGTAAATTCTTATCTATATTATGAATTTGTTGCACTCTTTCACGTGATGCATGACCCAATCTATAATGCCATAAATCAAAAGTCTTAGAGGAAGACACGACATGGATTTTATTGACAATAGAAGAAGTAGGAAACAACCCTTGCAACTGGAGGAAAAATAACCCATCTCTAACTCTAGCATATCCAATCGTTGTCCCTGAAGCTCGATCCTGAATGAAACATTGATCAGCAAAGAAAATCAATGATTGCTGATTGGAGGTAATAAGTCTACTAACTGACAAAAGATTGCAATTAAACGTGGGGACATAATGAACATTATCAAGAATTAGATTGGAATACAACTTGACAGAAACAACATGAGAGACAGAAATCTTGGACCCATTTAGAAGATAAACAAGGAGATTAGACACCGGTGTATAATAAGTGAACATATCAAGTGAGCATGCAACATGGTCTGTTTCTCCTGTATCTATTATCCAATCCATTGAACTAAAATTGGGAGCAAAGGCAACAAAAGCATGATAGACTAGAGCTGGTTTGGAATTAATACCTGAGGAAGATGGGCAGGTTCAAACTGAATTTACAACAGGTGTGGTTGATGTGGTTGATGGTGATTTGGCAGATGCTTCATGCACACTCATTAATGACAAGTAACGTTGAACTTGATGAACCTGTTATGTAGTTAAATTAGCAGAACCAAGAGGTGAAACAACAGCAACAGCATTACCAACAGATTTAGCATGACCAGGTCTTGAATATGCAACCTCATCCTCATACACAGCACCAGCAAAAACATGACTGATAACCCTGCGACCCTGACCATGTCCTTTCTTAAATTTGAAGTTTGGAGGATAAACTATCAATTTATAACACTTATCCTTTGTATGCCCAGGTTTCTTACAGTAAGCACATACTACATCCAAGTCTTGCTTCTTAAAATTGGACTGAGCTAACAAAGCAGAACTATCAACGACAGGATCACGAGAGACTTGACTATAAACTCTTTGAGACTCTTCTCTAATTACCAAATTATAAGCCTCATCAAGACTAGGAAAGGGATGCATCATAATTATCTGTGACCTAATTGCAGCAAAAGACTCATTCAATCCATTCAAAAACTTGAAAACATAATCCTTTTGCTGGGACGCAACAAACTTCTCAAAGCACTCAACACTACAGTGTCTGCATGAACAATGAGGTAGAGGTCTATAGCTCTTCAATTCCTCCCAAATAGTGTTTAATTCATTGAAGTAATTGTCAACAGATTTCATACCTTGATACAAAGAGCAAAGTTGCTGATATAAATGACAGATTCTAACATCATCAGGCTAAGCAAAACGCCATTTCAGGACACTCCAAATCTGAGCTGCAGAACTAAAATAGAACACATTTGAAGCAATGGGTCCTGAGATTGATCTCAAAAGCCAAGCGATTATAAGACTATTGCATCGCATCCAGGCTGGGTACAAAGGATCGGCACTATCTGGGCATGGAAGAGAACCATCAACAAATCCTGTCTTGTTCCTAATCGAAAGAGCAAGTAAGAAAGATCTGCTCCAAGTTGAGTAATTGGTGGAATTCAGTTCAGGAGTAATCACTACAGATGCGTGGTTATCTGAATGGTGTAGAAAATAAGGGGAATGAGGGTTATCAAGCTATGTAACTATTGCATTAGAAGAAGAATACGAAGACACAACATTATCCACCATGATTGAAAGAAAAATAAAGATAGTAAAAGTAATAGAAATGAATATTTGAGGCAAAACCCTAGAACCTAGGGCTCTGATACCATAACATCAGAGAATAAACTTTGGGAATGAAAATTGTTCTCATTATATCCCCGGAAAGAGGAATAACAAAGTATATCTATATACATAGTAAACATACCCTAGGCATGACGTCATCTCTTGTACCAATATCAATGCCCAGTAAGTTAAACAAAACTTAAAGTTTAGAGGATATAAACTGAAAAATAAAATTCCCGAACAACAAAAAAGCAATAAAATGAGTTATTTAATCAAGATGAGAATAACTGTCCACTAAATGCTCAACATATAAGGTTCTTTTATTCTCCTTTGGTAAACATGTTTCCATGCACAGAATGCACAAGATTTTTTTTTTTGGGTTCCTCCAAGTGATACAGGCTACGATATGCTAAGCATTCACGTAGATAGATCAATTATTTCATTTTCTAAAGTAAATTCATATCAGAAATTGTGAGGATAAAGGTGAACTGGAAGGTCTTTTGCCGGCTTCACAGAAGGAAAACAAAGGCAGTTCTCATCAGGAAAAACTTTCTCCCACCTGAACTTGGTCACTGCATTGTGCATGAAAGTTAGTATTTTTATTTTGGCATAATCTTTTCCTGGGCACATACGAGACTCTCCACCAAATGGAACAAATGAGTATGGTGTTATCAGTTCATCTCCTTCAAATCTTGATGGATCAAATTTCTCTGGACACCGAAAATATTCTGAATTTCGATGTGTAGCATATGCATTCCAATGTAACTGCGAGCAAGAAAACAAAGACAATAATGTAAATAATGGGCGCATGATTAAAGAATAAAAGTCGCTATTGTAACTAATTAGTTTCCAGGTACCTTCCA